>JAABNY020000045.1:5839188-5856434 GCA_015164015.2 Brevimyrus niger | reverse complement strand
TAATCAGGCTCATATGGTTCACAATAGGATAATAATGAATGTGGCAGGGTGAAAGCAGTGTGAGTTGGGATGAAAACAATTGGGGGGGGGGGGGGGGTAGGTGCCAGGAACAGGATTGAGAACCACTGATTTAGCCCTTCAGATGGAGATGAAGGGATTCCCTGTGTGATAGTCAGTGACATGCCAAATTAGTCTGTATATGAATTTTATGAACACTTATCCAGTCAGGATTGTGACTAAATTTACCTAGGTCTCCAATACATTGTTAATTAGTAATTAGCATTGTGCATAAATCTTATGGAAGGTGTAAAACGAACGAGACGTGAAGTTACGGGTGTTGTGTTGGGTGTTCTGCCGGCAGGGGTGCGGCCCACTAAACTGATCAGACCTGTTCTCTCACGCCGTTCTCGTCTGTCTCTTTCCCCGAGGAAAAAGCCATCATTGTTCTTTGTGGGTGTGGTCCCAGACCTGTCAGCTTCCTTTACATAATGAGGGCTTAACCTGTAGGCACCAAAAGCAGGGATCTCCTGTCTACTAATGTTCATCTTAACACCATCATATGTCGGGAAGGGATCATGGGGGCAGGGTGGGTTTGTAAGAGTCCTGTCATTGATTTAGTATTTTAATGACTTATGCTGGGCCCGTTAGCTGTTCTTTGTTAATAATGACGCACTCAGGAGGGGTGGAGCTTGTGGTTTTCTTTGTCAGTTTGTATTCTGGGTTGAATCAAACACAAGAGATTGAGTGTAACATTAATAATACCACTGCACCTGCCTGACCTCAGTCCTTCCGTATTTCTGGTTTGTTATTGCGATATGTTAGTCCTTCAGCATGGGTGTTCACTCACCAGATATGGGAACTGGATGCGCTGACCTTAGCGTGCTCACTGGCCAAGCTGGGGGCTAGAGGATTAGAGCAGGTGATATGGTGGAGGATCTTCAGAGCCGGCAAACATAGGCTCTGCCTGAGTGAAACTGATTAGTACTTTGGTCAGCTTTCCCTCTGTGTGTGAAGGACACTTGTCAGAAGCTTGAAGAAGCCCTAAACCTGGCTGTCTCTTTCCTCTTTGATGTACAGCGTTTGTCATATACAACTTCCTGAGCCTCTCGTTCGAGTACCTGGGAGGAGAGAGTGCCATCATGGCTGAAATCCGAGGGAAGCCCATCCAGTGAGTGTCCTCGCTTCTGTGCCACGCACACACTCCTGTGCTTGAATTTTGGCCCCACCCCTTCCATTGTCACATGACATGACCCCCCCCCTCTCTCTCTCTCATACACACACACACACACACACAGACAGTTCTCATTTTCCTGCTGCCTTGTGGGAGACAACCTCTCATTGGTGTCAAGTCTCACTGTTTCCCCGCGAGGCTGAAGTTTTTAAACCCATATTTCCATCTTTATTTTATTGCTTATTGCTTTCACCGGATTCTTCTGCTTTTTCATCACCTATCTCACTTTCTTCAGTGTAGCTAAGTTGACATGTATGGCCACTGTGAGAAAATAAATCCACAGGGCACCATGATGTATGCTTTTGGAATGTCCTAGAAGAACATTTTGTCAGTCTAAAGGAGGCATTTATACTTGTATAAATAAAATACTTCATTTTCCAGATAGTTGAACTTAATCCAGAGAGCTTCATGGAGCTTCATATTTTAACCTGAACAAAGCCCCCTCCCTCCCACATGGATAAACTGTGAAAGTGAAGCTGGGTGATTCTTTAGATTTTTTTTATTTTTTTGAAAATAAAAATATTCATCCATCCATCTTCTTCCACTTCTCCGGGGTTCGGGTCGCGGGGGTAGCAGCTTCAGGGGAGATACCCAGACCTCCCTCTCCCCAGCTACCTCTACCAGCTCCTCGGGGAGGACGCCGAGGCGTTCCCATGCTAGCCGAGAGATATAATCCCTCCAGCGAGTCCTGGGTCTGCCCCGGGGCCTCCTCCCTGTAGGACATGCACAGAAAACCTCTCCAGGGAGTCGTCCAGGAGGCATCCGCACCAGATGTCCAAACCACCTCAACTGGCTTCTTTCGATGTGGAGAAGCAGCAGTTCTACTCTGAAGCGCTCCCGGATATCGGAACTTCTCACCCTATCCCTAAGGGAGAGCCCAGACACCCTGCGGAGAAATCTCATTTCGGCCGCCTGTATTCGCGATTTCATTCTTTCGGTCATTACCATAGGTGAGGGTAGGAAAGAAGATGGACCAATAGATCGAGAGCTTTGCTTTTTGGCTCAGTTCTTTCTTAGCCACGACGAACTGGTTAAGCGCCTGCAAAACTGTAGACGCTGCTCCAATTAGTCTGTCCAGCTCCGGATCTCGCCTACCCTCACTCGTGAACAAGATCCCGAGATCCCCAGCAGATGAAGCTAACAGGACTACATCGTCTGCTAAAAGCAGCGAGGTAATTTTGAGGCCACCGAACTGGAGACCCTCAACACCCTGACGGTGCCTATAAATCCTGTCCATAAGTATTATAAACAGGATCGATGACAAAGGGCAGCCCTGGCGGAGCCCCACCCGCACTGGGAACATGTCCGACTTATAACCGGCAATGCGTGACCAAGCTTCTGCCCCATTCATACAGGGACCAAATGGCCCACGACTGTAGACCCCGGACCCTATACTCCAGAAGCACCCCCCACAGGTCGTAAGCCTTTTCCAAATCCACAAAACACATGACTGGATGGGCAAACTCCCAGGCCCCCTCCAGTACCCTTGTGAGGGTATAAAGCTGGTGTAGTGTTCCACGGCCAGGACGAAAATCGCATAGTTGATTCTTGGATTCAGGAGGAACAATCGATTCACTCTCCTCACCAGTACCCTAGCGTAGACCTTCCCATGGAGGCTGAGAAGTGTGATCCCCCTGTAGTTGGAACACACCCTCCGGTCCCCCTTCTTAAATAAGGGGACCACCACCCCGGTCTGCCAATCCAGCGGCACTGTCCCTGACCTTCACGCACTGTTGAGAAGGCGTGTCAGCCACGACAGCCCCGCAACATCCAGAGCTTTCAGGTACTCCAGGCGGATCTCGTCTACCCCCGGGGCCCGGCCACCATGTAGCTCTTAAACCACCATAGCCACCTCAGCCCCAGTGATGGACAAGCCCCCCCCCAGCACCCTCAGGCTTCGTGCCCTCAGATGTCTCAAAGGCAGGCATGTTTTCGAGTATTCTTCCCGTCAGCATGACCTTGTATTAGAGGTGGGCGATAAATGGATTTTATCCATTAATTCGAATTTACAGTTTAGGACGATGTGTTTTTATGAAAATCTATTTTATTACTTATTTCACACGCGAGCGCCAAAAGCGAAACTAATGCGACGCACCGTTCTTCACGGGTAAATTAGTGCAGCCCCAAACACTGTAGCGGATTCTCAAACATGGCAATGGTTTGGTTTTGCGCCGTCGGACACAGACCAAACAAGTCCTCGTTGCAATTTGTTTTAAAACTGTTGCAACCCAAAGAAGCAGCACAACAAATTTATTCCAGCACTTAAAGCAGAGGCTCACAGCGGAGTGGGAAAAGTACGGCTCCCAGCGAAATGAAATTACCTGCAGCACCAGCACAACATCCAAAGTTAAGCAAGCAACCATCCCTGAGACGTTTTCAAACTGTGTGCCATATGAAAAGAATGGGGCACATTGGAAGGTGATAAACACTGTCATAATGTATATTGTAAAAGACATGGTGCCCATACAACATTAACATGCTAATAGTTTTTACAAGGTTCTGAAGGTGTTTACAATCGCGTGGTCTGCCATCTCACTTACAAGCACCTTTTTTGGCTTGTCAGATTGCACTTTAAAGTGGAAAAAGAAACAAAATATAATTAAAACTTGTTTTGAACCTTTTATTTGTCATCTGTAGTTTCATTTTGAGTAGGGGAGGGGAAAATCGATTAAAATCGAAAATCGGATTTATTGTGGAAAAAATTGGAGATTTTATTTTTAGGCCATATCGCCCAGCTCTGTGATTTTCACATTTACTCCATACTGCCCCAGTGTAACCACAGTGCATGAGCTTTCTCCCCCCCCCCCCCCCCCCGCCCAACCCCGAATGTGTCACCCTGGTTCTATGGCCTGACACTAGGGGGAGTGTTTTATGAGTTGTGGCATGCGATAAAGCAATGCTGAGGGTTATCGTGACAACAGGCCTTTTTCACTTACACTCCAAGAGGCAGGGGATATAACAGATTAAAATATCACAATGACTTTGGATTATGGTTGAAGGGGGGGGATTCCAAGTAACTTTCCAGAATTTTTCCATTCCATGGGAAGTTAAACTGGGGAATTTTGAAAATATATTCCAAGTTGGAAAGTTTCCAGGGGAATTAATGAGAATATATGGAAAATTAACTGGATATTTCCCAGTATTTTGCAACCCTACTTTGGATGGTGTCATTTTGAATGGAAAGGTGGTGGGATATCTTGGGATTTTATTGCATACTGCAGTGTTTCCCAAGATGGTCCTTTGGGACACACCGACAGCCCACGTTTTTGCTCCCACCCAGCTCCTGCAAGAATGTGGACTATCTGGCAGGGGGCTGGGAGGGAGCAAAAACATAGACTGAGGACCTGGTTGGGAAACACTGGCTTGCCTAATATACTGAATATGGTGAAGTTGGTAATGAATATGTATTCATTGGCGTGTAGGTCCAGCTGCCTGTACGGTACATGCTGTTTGGGTGGGACCAGCTATTCCATCGGGTTTCTGCGCTTCTGCAAACAGGTCAGTGTTTCTCATCGGTACGGTTGTATGAATGTAACTTAATGCACGCCTACTGAATAATAATGGAAGTTAGTTGAATGGTATGTATGAGTTTTAAAGGACTAGTAATTAATGGGGCACGAGGGTATGTTGTGGATTTGGAAATTTAAAAATGGTATTCTGGTCACGCTTGCTTGTTTTTCAAAAGGACTGCTTGAATTGGCTACCCCTTTGGGGGACACAGTCCTGTCATTTCATACAGCACGGATGGGCAGAGCAAATGAAAACCTATTTGGAGTAAACGTGAGATGATATTGCTGGTCAGGTCTCATTCAGTTCTGCGAAGCAAGCTCTGGGGGACTGGTGAAGATGGTATGTAAGGGACACATTGAAGCAACTGCAGGGTGAATATTACACTGAAGTACGGGCAGGTAAACGATGCCCCCCCCCCCCCCATGATAAGATGGGACATGGGCATGTGGCACTTTAGGAGAAGGCCATTCTTATGTGTCGAAATTAGTGTATGTGTTTGGTTATTGATTGCATTTTAATTAGAACGCCAAAAATATCAGTGAAACTTTTGTGTTAAATATATCAGATTCAACATGTTGTCTGAGTAAATAATTGACAACCGCATGTCTAAGTGATGAGTTAAAATGTTTTGTTGAAATGTTTTGGCTTGTGCCATAGCAAGTGTAGCATTCCTAGGGATCAATAGGAGGAGATATGCACCCTGACAAGACAATCAGGCATCTGAGATTTTGAGGGGATCAAATTGAAAATGCTTTTAAAATCCTCAGAAATGGGTAAATCAATGGCATCTTTCCCTGAACATGTATAGCTAATGGATGCACCATTGAGTGGCTTGGTGTTGGTCCTCTGCCTGAGACTTTGGGGTTTGATGATCCCACTCGAAGCAGAAGATGCACATCATGATTTCACCACCACAGCTTTTCAGGCGCCTATGAGCCAAAGCCCTTTAGCGACATGTTTGTGTGTGCTAAGGTTGAACTTTCTAGAAATAATGCTGCATGGTGATTCTTTTTTTTTTTTTTAAGTAATGTAATTTTTGGGGGCATGTGTGATGGCTGTGATGGCTTAATGGTTAGGGAAGTGCACTCGTAATTGAAGGATTGCGGGTTAGAATCCCCGACTAGCGAGGCACCACTGAGCTACCCTGAATAAGGTACCGTCCCCAAGCACTGCTCCCCAGGCTCTGAATTAGCTGCCATTTGCTATGTCACATCGCCACATGTGGGTTAAATGCAGAGAACATGTTTTTTTTATTGTGCACTGTGTGCTGTGGTGTGTCACCAATGACAACTAATCACTAAATTCTAATCTGTATGCTTTGTGTAGCACATTTGCAGGTAGCGAGGTGGGTGGGAATATCAGGCAGCAGAGGCTGTTGTTTTTTTTTCATCGGGGATAGTTAGCATATGGAATGCAGGCTCTGATGGTGACGCCTGCTGCTGCGGGAGGGGGGAATGCAGCCGCCAGTTCCAGGCTGGCCCTGCGCCGCCTGTCTGATGACTGTCCCTCTGTGTTTGTATCTCCCAGGCGACACTGCAGTTCTGCGTCGTGAAACCCTGCATGGCTGTCATCACCATCTTCCTTCAGGCTTTCGGCAAATATCATGACGGAGACTTTAAGTGAGCGGCCCCGGATGTTTATTCCTGATTACTTAGATTGTTTGTTTGTTTGTTTTTTACCTCATTGCATTTTATGGCATCTACATGACCATATTCACACTAATAATATGGTTTTTGACTGTGGTGATAGCTTGACGTGGCTAACTAAGCGGCCATCTTTAATGTTGACGAGTCCAGGTTCGCGGTACCAATGAAGTGACCCCTCACTCTGTCCCTTGGCCCGCAGTGTCACCGGGGGCTACCTCTACATCACCATCATCTACAACATCTCCGTTAGTCTGGCTCTCTACGCCCTCTTCCTCTTCTACTTCGCCACTAGCGAGCTCCTGCGGCCGTACGAGCCGGTGCTGAAGTTTCTCACCATCAAGTCCGTCATTTTCCTCTCCTTCTGGCAAGGTCAGTTTAAAAATTAAATTTGAAAATGGTACAAAACGCAAAATATATTTGACCCTTTCAGGTAGGTGGTTTTTCCATTTACATTTACGCATAATTCCGACATGTTAGGTAGCTGTTTACTTCCTTATAGTCAATATTTTAGTTGACCAAAGAGGCTGTAACTAGCCAAAACCATGGATGACATATTGTATCAATGCAAACTGTCAATATGAGCAGCTTTTGTACTTGTGGTAAATATACATTCATATTTTGCAGTAATGTCTGTAGCTTAAAAATGAAGGATTGGCTGTTACATGCTGTAAATGAAGCCTGGCTGTGTAAAAGACAAGCTGTAAAGACAGTGGTGATTAGTGGGTAGGTTGCGGTTCCTATGATGTGACCCGGCCAGCTGATGTCTGGCACCCGCAGGCATGGTTCTGGCCATCCTGGAGCGATGTGGTGTCATCCCCGAGGCACTGGTCATCGACGGGCACGAGGTGGGTGCTGGTACCGTGGCAGCGGGCTGGCAGAACTTCATCATCTGCATCGAGATGTTCTTCGCTGCCATCGCCCTGCGCTACGCCTTCACCTGCACCGTGTACCGGGAAAAGGACAACAAGGCTCCAGGTACCTCAGCTGGTGGCTTCCATCCACTGCAGAGTCCTCTTTCTCTGCTCCTGACCCATCCTGATAGTGATGTGAGCAGGTCTCCAGCAGTGGGAGCTGAATGGCAGTGTGTTTTTGAGTGTGACCAGAGAGGGCGCTAAACCACAGCCGGTTCCGGTGCTCCCCACTGATGGTCACGCCAGCCAGGCAGCTCACGGCCCATATCCCCTTACCATCACCCGGCTTCCTGTTTCCCCTGCTCACACTGACCATGTCCCCAGTGCACTGGAGCGGCTGAAAGGTGCTGGCAGGCTGCGTTTTCACCTGTACTTAGGCTGAAAGAAAGGAAGAAATGAAAGAGAAAAAGGGGTGTGACCCTCACTCGTTCTGCCTGGCCAACCAAACGGGTCATAGAGGTCTTAGTCTATGCCAACGGCTCTATTTAATCACTCCTGGAGTACGTTCTAGTTTGTTAGCTTTAAATGCTAATTTCTCGACAATGCAGAGTGGGCTTACTTTATTTTAATAGATCCCAGTTGCATCTTCTGCCAGACCCGCTGATTAGTGCTCAGTTGTAGGACTTGGTCGATCGCAGGCTGCTCTTTCATAAACGGTGTGCGGAGGACAGCGTAGTAACTGACATAAGGCGGCCCTGGTGGATTTGGGTGCTAAAGAAAAGTTTAGCTTTTGGGGGGGGGGGGGAGTTTAGCGGGTGGCTGGGACTTCTGGGAATGTGGAGGTGAAGTAGCCCTGATACTCATGGGGGGGGGGGGGGTCCTGATTGGGCAGAACACATGAAAACCAGACCTCATTATGCTCAAACGTACCGTATGACATTACTAACATTCCCGGCTGCTTTTAAAGCAATGCAGCAGCAACCGTAAATATGCAGTTTAATAAATGATCTTTTTCAATAGAACAAGTATAATTGCGCTTCAAGATGTAACTAATATTAAGTGCTCTGCGTTTTACAGCCACAGTGTTATATGCAGTAACAGGCTCCTGTTTATGCACAGCGTGTCCTGACTAAGCACTCCACATGTTCCCACATGCCCTCCCCAGCACCGAAACGGACCTTCATCTGCGGTGCATCCATGCCCGTTCACGCTCGGTGGCTTTAGGAGGCCTGCCTGATGTTGGGGGTGGTCTGCGCTTGTATCCCCAGGGGGCAAGGCCAGCGAAGCGCGCCGGTGGTGGCCGTGCTCAGCCGTGGTGTTAAGGCTAAGCTCTGTGTCCAGCTAAGATGCCGTCCCCTGTAGCATGTTCTTTATCGCGGCCGTCCACCTTGAAGATGACGCAGTTTAAAGCCACGCTTCTTGCTGTCAGCAGGGGGCGGTGTTGGGGGGGGGGCGGGTATAGCTTCACTGCCTTGCCTGAAACCTGGGAAAGTGAAACATCATGGGAAACATAAATGGAGATGTACTGATGTGGTATCTAGAAAGAACAGCGTTATTAAGCAGGTCCTCCCCTGACTCTGTCTGACTGCTTGACACATGTTCCTGGCCAGGACAGATGGGGAGCACTTGCTGGGGGGGGGCGTCGTCTCCACGGTGCCTTTGACGCGGCTGAGTGTGTCCGTCATCATGGAGACAGACGAATGCATTGATCTCATCACCATGATGGCACCTGTAGTATTCTGTCGCAGGAGTTCTTTCATAAGCTGTACGTGTTCCGGACGGAAACTGTAAACCAGAGCATTACAGTCAGACTAGCTGGTAGAGGGCGGCGGGGGCCGGCCTCTCGGGAAGGGTCTCATGATCAGGGCCGATGGCCGACTCTACTTAGTGTGACCCCCCCCCCCCCCCCAGTGAGTAGGCGAATGTAAGCTTGCCCCAGGATGAGCTGCTGTCTGTGTAGGATGCCTTGTGGAAAATAAATTATGAGTAACCTCAACTGTGGATTTCAGTGGCTTAAAGAAACCTCCCGGGGTAATTATGACTGCTGGTTTGATAAGACAAATGTAAGACTATAGCTGGATACTTAAACATTATGCCACCATAAAAGATAACTAGTGTGGAATTTGGTAACGTATGGTAGGGCAAATTCCAGATAAACTTTATTTTAATAAGTAATGTGCCTCATGACAAATAGCCATTTTCATAAGCAGCTAAACATGTTACTTGTATTGCAAGCTAGCTGTGATTGGCCTGTTTCCTGCAGTTCCCGGCTATCTTTCAATGCAGCCTCAGGTAAACATGCTACTTTGTGCATGTATCTCAGCCTGTGATTGGCCTATTTCCTGAAGACAGATTTCACTGATCCGTACGCAGGAAGTATGAGCAGGGTTACCGCTTAATGACTCCTGCCTACTGTGATTTAGTTACACTTGTGTTCCTGGGTTTGTCACAGAGATCAGAGGAATACCAGTGAGGTTTAGGGGATAGATTGTCCCAGATGGGAGCATCAAGCTCTAACTAGTGACTTTTGTGTTTTTGACTTTTGTCCCGAAGACCGGATTGGGAAACGCTGCTCCGTATGTTTTGGGAAAAGGTCATCCTACAACCTCAGCCATGGACACACCTCCTACTCCTAAATCATGTTTATCACCTAGAGGAGCGTCTGGACTGTTACCCACAAACCAGTGGCTGCGGGGCCTCACACACAACGGATTAAAGCATCTTGCTCTACCCCCACAGCTAGCTTCCGAGGTCTGGGATGACACTATTCTATTAATAAATCCTATTAAACGTCTAAGAGGTTCTGCTCCCCTTTTATCTAATTTCTTTTGAGCAAAACAGAGGCAGCCGTTAGCTGCTGAGAGGCCTCAGTGTTGTGTCCAACTTCAGCTTTCAGGCCTAAATGCTGCCTGAACAGCAGGCGGAAGCAGTAGTGCATCACAGAGACTCTGTGGAGGGCTAGCAAGGCCTGAGTAAGCTGGGGGGAGTCAAGTTTTTAAACAGAATTATAATAGCCAGAGCGTAGCTAATTTGGAGGCCGATTCGGGAGCCGTTTATCGGAGTTCATACAGAAAAAGACCTCAAACTATATATAACAGCATGAAAGAAACTTTCCCTACTGAGGGGCCTTGAACAGTGCCCCCCTGTGACTGTCTTTGACCATCGTGTCTGTCTTCTTGTCTTGTATCCCTCAGCCAACGGTGCGCCCATGCAGAGCATCTCCAGCGGGCTGAAGGAGACCATCAACCCTAATGACATGGTGCAGGACGCCATCCACAACTTTTCCCCAGCTTACCAGCAGTACACACAGCAGTCCACCCAGGAGGTGGAGCAAAACGGCAAGGTGGCCGCCGCCGTTGTCAGCTCCAAGAAGCCCAAGAAGAACGACAAGATCATGCTGATCACTTCAGATGACGAGTTCTAGGGCCCTGGGTATGTGGTGGTGGGGGGGAGGGGGGTTAGGCTGGTCACCTGACATTAAAGGGAGCTTTCCAAGCCCAGCCAGTTGGTTCCCCTGCCAGTCACCACAAATGCCATTGGCTATCAACCAGACCTGACCGGAGAGACTGAACTCTCAGCTCCAAAAAGGTTGTGCTGTTAGGGATGCAGAGGGGAAACTCCAGGAGCCTTTTCTCTATTCACCGTCAATGGATCTGATGCTTAAGATGACCACCCACCGAGCAGGGACGTTGAAGGCCAAGTATTATCTGCTGTCATTCGATGCTCTGCCTTTTATGTATAATCAGGAGGTTGAAGGGGCATCAGGAATCAGAAAAGATACGTATAGAAACCTTTGAGCTGGTTTATAGTGCAATGTTGGATCTCGGTATTGGTTTTTACAGCATTAAATTAACGGTGGACTTTGAGCATAGGATCGAAATTCATTCTTCGCTCAAGGGTCAAAGCTATGAGACCGTGCATTAGTAGAGCTCCTTGCAACAGGCATGCATTTTTCTCCCTCATTAATTTGAATGATATTTCTTTAAAATTTTGCACAAGCTATGTATGTATGGATTAAACAAATTTTCTGTTAATGAACACCTGTCCTGTTTTATAAAGACGTTTTTCATTTTTAATCTCATGATGTAAGATCGACGTATCACATTCCTCATACGTCGGTCACGAGAATATGCTTTAATTTTGATGGCTCATGTTAAGAGAGATTTCGTCATTCTGTGCTGTAAATGTGTATGTACAAAGTGGTTTATTGAAAGGAACGTGCACATCACACCAGTTTGACAGGACTTGTCCTGCTCAGTTTGAAGAAACACGGTTACCTCAGAACTAATTTGGAAGTTGAAAAGGGAGATTTTTAAGCCATCATCCACCTGTGACCTTTATATTAATTTCTTTATTATTCTGCTAATGCAGCTTGTCACTTAGTTGAGTGATGTGATATTCTAAATTCTTGTTTAGCATAACATATACCTGATGCATTAACATGCAAGTCGTGTATATAGTTAATATATTTAAACTTTAAATGCTGAGAAATCAGGTGTTAATGGTGATGTGACAAGATACCACAGGATTTATGTATTACAGTATTTCTACAATTGTTGTGTACAAACTATTTTAATTCATGTCACTAACTTTTTTTTTTTGTTTCACACTGGTGCCAACGACAGTCGCTGTATGCGAGCTGGAATCGTGAGGTAGGGTGGAGCTGTCAAAGTTCGGCGTTCCTGTGTGGGACTCAGGGTAGGGGTTCAGTCCCACCCCCCTGCCCCACCCCCACCCTCAGTCCTGAGGTTGCCTTTCTTTTTCTAGAGCTGAAATGCATCCCAAGAAATGATAACATCCACCCCCAAAAAAGGCAAATAAAAAGTAAACCAAATTAAGCAGTGGTATTAAGTCCACATGAATGGCTTCTGGGACTGTAACCCTTCTTAGAAACTACAGACTCAGAATTGAGGTGGCCTCTTTCCACAGAAAGAACCTCATCTGATCATTTATTGTAAAATATTGTTTACTTGTATGTGCACAATAAAGCATTTTAAATGACTATAAAACATTTTCCTGGTGAGTTTGGGGGTTGGCATTGCACTGTGAAGTTACAAGTCAAAGAAGGCAAACGCGAAGAGTAATTAAATTTCCATTATTTCATATCTGATCTCAGCATCGGTTCAGAACAGTTTCCATTTACCCAATATGCTGTTTAATATGGTGTCATCTGCATCATAGTAATTTAAACTTCCAAAAGGCTCAAACAAAATGTGTGCGTGCACTCCATTAGCAAACCAGAATGAGCGTTAAATGCAACAGTCTGCATCTACATTAAAAATAACTGGGCAGGAAGTACTGAAATTAAAATGCATATAAAACAGGAAATGACAACATTATCGGAGCACAGCAACTACAGACTGACTGCCCACAAATGGGTAGAGGAGCAGCTAGAAATTGCAAGCCCCCTGGCCCCCATTGTAAATAACTGTAAGTATTCACAGGCTCCTGTGAAACCTGCGCCCCCTGTGGCCATACTGTGCCAATGCTGTACCACAGTGTCACGTCTTACGAGCCGTAAGTGTTGAGAAGGCTCCAGGTGCAGACGCCTGTAAAGTGGAGCTCCACAGGAAACACGTGATTTCAACTCTGTGTTACAGCGAATAAACACTAACCTTAACCCTAACTGGAGTTCCACTTTACTCAATTAAAGATCACGTGTTTCCTGTGGAGCTGCTGTATTTCCGGGGGAGCTCCACTCTACAGACGTCTGCAGCTAAACACTTGTAAGTGTTTGCAGGAGGTCCTAGCAGATTCACCGGACTTCCCGCCCTCATCGTCATTCGCTGGCTGCGTCTTCAGCTCATGTGATTTAACATAAGGTGGCCCCAAAGAGCAAAGCGGTCTGGCCTATTTGCAAATGTCCCAGCATGCTGCACTGTCTCAATGTGAACAACCTAAACAATAAGTTTTAGGGTTGAATTTATGTGTCTTAAAACAAGGTGGCGCCGAAGAATCAAGGGAGGGCCGAACCCATGTGTCTTAACACAAGGTAGTGCCAAAGAGTCATGCGAGGGCTGAACCTCTGTGTTTTAACACAAGGCGGCGCCGAAGAGTCAAATGAGGGCTGAACACGTGTTTTTGCAAAATGTGGCATTGATGATCCAAGCACTGTCTGGCCTATTTGCATATGCCCCAGCATGGGCGAGACATTGTGTAAAAACTTTTGCTTCAAGATTCGATATAGAAGTTAACCGACAAAGTTCTGCAGATTTCATAAAATAAGACACCGCAAGAATTGCGTTCAATCCAGCAATGGGCCCCTCGTAAGCGAGACTGTGAAAGCAATGCACTATGGGTAACAGATCCCCTGCATCTTGAATTTATCAGGAAAAAATTTTATACATTTTTGAACAAAAAGCTGGCATTTTTTGTAATGGCGGTGACATGGGCACAGTGCAAGCTGGCGAGACAGGGTGGGCATTGGACTCGGGGTAACATTCTTGCAACATTATTCTGGCAGAGTGTACAGGCCTCACCCCACTGTCTCGGTGTGTGGGTGGTCGCCCGAACAAACACTGTTGTATTTAATTGCTGTAGAAGCTAGTGAATGGCATGTATCAACATATATTAGAAGCATTTTAAAACTTAAATAAATTCAATTTAAAAATAAGTATAAAATGTATGATAAAGCATTTGAACAATGATAATTAAGAAAGAACAGAAGAGGTAAGTGACCAGTGACCTTAGGTTATGAACAGAGGTAAGTGACCAGTGACCTCAGATTATGGACAGTAAGGGACGTGTTCAGTGATTTTAGAATGTAGACAGAATAGTAAGTGTTCAGTGATTTCAGAATGTAGATAGAAAGGTAAGTGTTTGGTGATTTTAGATTTTGGTCAGAGAGATAACTGCTCTGTGACTAAGTTATGAACAGAAAGGTGTGTGTTCAGTGACCTTAGGTTATAGACAACTGGACTCCTGCAGCTCCTTATTGATGTTATATTATTATATATATTATTATGATGGGGCAAACAGCTCGTGCTGTGAAACTACTGTAAATGATTATCGTGTCATAACTCTCCAAAACAGCAGGGGGAGACGTAGCTATATGGTCCATGTGAACCCCCTGTGCAGCTAGTCACCCAAAGAGGAAGTGTTGTCAACCAAGGAGCATCACAGTGTTCAGAGAAAAATGAACGCACCATTCAATAACCCCCTCGACAAACATTCACATACACGTCCGAATCCTTGCTGAAGCGTGTCGTCGTGTTCTCTCTTTCACTCTCATCACAGTATGGATAGCTTAGATCTATCTGATCTGATTTTGTGTCATTTCCATTTCAATTCAAAATTCATGTAGGCCTAGCGCTTGTCACGTTGAGAGGTGCATAGAAAAAATAATTGTGAGTAATTTATGATGGGTACGGGCGGGTAACGGGTGTAATGTTAACGGGCCCAGGCGGGTGCAGATTTAACTTTGAAATAATCATGGGTGCATGGGCGGGTGTGGTGCTGTACTGTGCGGGTGCAGGCGCGGGCGGGTCTCCAAAAGAGGACTCTGCAGGACTCTGGTGTGCAGTGTAAATGACTGTGGAAATATACTCTATGCCGAACTGAGCTATGATCCACAGTATGGAAGATTCCTAAGTGAAGCCAGTAAACCCACCCTATGCAGGCTAGGTGTGCAGTGTAAATTACTATGGTAATATACTCTATGCAGAACTGAGCCATGATCCACAGTATGGAAAATTCCTAAGTAAAGCCAGAAGACCCACTTTGCAGTATAACACTCAGGACCGTTGATGTTAATAAAGAGGAAGAGAGAACAAAGAGAAGGAGAAGCTACTGGGCTCCAGACAATGCTGTACAGCAGGGGTGGGCAGTCCTATCCACAAAGGGCCGCTGTGTAAAGCAGAATTTCACTGCAACTCCCTAATTAGGTCACTAAGTAGAGGACTGATTGGCAGAAGAGTCCTCACACCTGGGTTTGAACAGCTGACCTACAGGTTATCCCTAACCTGCATAGACACTTGTCCTTTGCGGATAGGATTGCCCACCCCTGCTGTTCAGGGAACTAATCAAACATGCACTTAATTAACATTATTTAACATAGCTCAAGCCACACACACACAAGTTGGTCTTCCTATCTAAATGTGGGCCATCTATGAGAAAAACCCTCATTCCAATCACAACACACTTAACCCCTACCCATCCCTAACCTTAACCATAAGTAACCAACCGAAATACAAGACTTTTGGCGCTTTTACTTTCTTGATTGCATTCTCAGATTTTTATAAAACTGAGGTTATCCCAATGGGGACCTGAAGAAGTGTCCCCAAAAGTAATGAAGTTTCAGGTTTTCACATTTTGTTTCATTTAAGTTTCACATTTTGGTGTCCCCCAAATGTGATTTAATGCAAACCCACACACACACAAATTTACCATGTAACTTATCCTAATAACTAATAAAATTATTTTTAAATTTTCTTTTTGTCATCTCCTGGCCGAATGTAAATATTGCAATTACCAAAAAAGATCATTTTAATGTTATTAAATGGCAATACTCAAATGCCGCCACTAGATGGAAGTATAAAAAGTGGGGGAAAACTCTTCTCACGGTCAAACCATGTAATTATTAAACAAAAACATTTCTTACCCAGTACAAGCAAATTATAAAACACATATCTAAATATTATTTCACATGGGGCAAGTAGTTTCTGTTATCAATTATAATTTACTCAGGTACTCAGGTGCAATATTGGGTGTAATGATAAATTAGAAATCAAATTCAAAATAATTCATTGAATAAAATTAAGGTAAAAATAAAGAATATGGATTAATTAGTAACACTGAGATTGTTAATAAGATTAGGAAACTTTAACTGTGAATGGAAAGTGAGCAGCACAGGTGTAGAAAAAAAGCTGTAATAACATACAGCACTGAAGGTAACGATTGCAGTAATGCAGCCTGACATGTGCTAGAAGCCCCGACAAGTAATACGGGATGCCCTGTTAATAATTGTTTTACTGAGCCGTAGAGTTTATTAGTCTCACGACCTCTGAGAAAAAGTTGTTTCTCAGTCTGCAAATTCTGATCCTGATGCTGCAAAGTGTAACAAATATATTGCATCACCATAGAAACAACAATAAAAGCATGAATGTGGCCGTGGGAATACAATTTTGTCAAATTTCCCTCTGACGTCTTGTGGCCCAAAGTAAGCAGAGCAATTACGGGGAAATATTTATGTTTTTAAATGGCAGCACTCAATTTTGACCACCAGATGGAAGGATAAAAAGTGGAAAAACTATTTCCCCACGGTCAAATCATATAATTTTTAAACAATGACATACATTCCGCGCGGTAATAAAAGGTAGTAAAAAAATAGTATTGAAATCAATCAAAATTAAGGCCCTTAAAAGGTATTAAAAGGTAGTAAATGGAATATAACTTGGTAGTAAATTTTTCATCATCCACCTCAATATATTATGAGTTTACCATTTGTCTAAGTGTTTTAACTTCATCTAATTAAAAATATATGATATACGTGTATATCAGAGTGACGCTGAAGGCATTTCTCCGCCTTTTACCTCAGTTGCGCCATGGTGATCTAACGTGTTGATATAAGTCAAAGTCAGCTTTATTGTCAATTCTGCCACATGTATAGAACACACAGAGAATTGAAATTATATTTCCCACAAACCCTCAAACAGAGAACATAAATAAATACATAAATACATATACATACATACATACATACATACATACATACATACAATATACAAGTAAGCGCAGGTGGCAGAGAGTGCAATTCAGTGCAAATCAGACAAAGTGCAAATAGAGTTTGTAAGTGTAAGTGATAGGGAGCAGCCTTGGACAGACAGTCATTATGAGGTAGACTAAAATTAGAATGAGGTAATAACACAAAGTGACAGTGCAGGTTGGTGAGAGTGCATGTCAGAGTGTCAGAAAGTCCGTGGGGCAGAAGAGAGGAGTGAGGGGATTGGGGGCAGAGCTGGGAGAGAGTTAAGCTTCCTAACAGCCTGATGGATGAAGCTGTCCTTCAGT
>JAABNY020000045.1:5810210-5831843 GCA_015164015.2 Brevimyrus niger | reverse complement strand
CCGCCGCTGCTTCAGCTGCAGGATCTCCTCCTTGGAGAGGCCCCGCAGGTGCTGGTTCAGCTCCCGCACAGACATGGCCACCAAGTCGTCATCGCTAAGGACGGGGGCATTCTCCCCCACCTCCTTCTTTACCTGGAGGAACATGGTAGGGGCGGGGCCCCAAACAACCAATCAGGTGCCATCTACGTTAGCGATAATGACAGCATCGACTAATCCCATTGCTGGTTATCTGCCTGGATATTAAAATGCATTCCACATAATGTGAAATCTGCTCAAGCTGGATTTAGAGCTAGTGTATCACAGTAAGGATAAGTGTCTGTGCAGGAAAAGTTGCTGTCGTGTTAAAAACCTGAAGCAAACAAAGCAAACTTTTCACTGGGTCTTAGGTGCAATCTAAGCCACTCTGTGACATTGACTCTTTATACTCAACTGGTTGGTTGAAACAAAATCTTGGTCTGGATTTGTACTCTCTGGACCTGGAACCTCCACCTCTGGTAATCGCTAACGGGTTTTCAATGCTGAAAAGATCCCAGTTTTTATCCGAAGGGTATTTAGTCAGGGACGGTATTTGTATCGTCTGTACCATCCCTGACTAAATACCCTTCGCATAAAAAAGTCAAAGTCACAGAGTTCTCAACTGGTTGGTTGAAACAAAATCTTGGTCTGGATTTGTACTCTCTGGACCTAAAATCTCCACCTCTGGCGATTGCTGCAATGCACTCTTACCTTTAAAGCGTTGCTTCCTTTTACATTAGTCGTCATACCCTGTATACATCCACTTGGCCAGAATCCCTTAGAAATATGCCTAGAAAAAAAAAACATTCAAAACAGCATTTTCAGATATACCTCGTTTAAAATGGAGAGAAAGAACTGAGCTTGGAGATTATGGAGGACTAAACATGACATAATTGTAATTATGTCATGTTTAGTCCTCCATAGTAGTAGATGGATTAATTCCTGACAAAACGAAGCTACCGTACGAGTTGACGCTTTATTTCTGCCAATACTTTGCAGCGGCCTATCAGCAGATGGCGCTGTTCGCCGTGATATGATCGCCAATTCCGACCTGTGTATTGCTGTGTAAGGCTTGTCAAACGCAACACGTGGAACGCATAATGCTGTGCAAGGGCTTTCAGACCTACCGTTTGTAAATTTAATCCCATAACTCGAGCTCGTGGGAAGTCACTCACTGATTTCTCGTGAAAACATGGACTGCACTTGTGATTTTTTTGTTAGTTGCCGTAGTAAGTACTAAGTAGTAATACTCTTGGGGCGTGTACGACTGCGTGCGCTCCAAGGCGATATTGCGAAGATTATTAAATTCACTCAATAACGTATAATATGTAACTATTAATCTAAGAGTCAATTTTGTCTTGTCGTGAATTTGTTCACTAATGGGGCAACGAAATATTCTCACAGCCGAGGCGTGTTTAACTGACGAAAACGTCAGTCGTCTAAATGTCAGCAGCCTGGGAGTGGTTAGCCTGCTCTTTAAACAAGCATGATTTATTTTAAAACGTCCCACGTACTATGCCTAGAAATTCTTACGCAATTTAAATAGCCTATCACTGGAAAATAAGGGTCGCAAAACTTTTAAGAGTGATGTAAGGGAAAAAATGACATTGGGGATGATAAACTACTTGGTTTATCTACTAAAAAAAATCTGGAGTGCAAAAAAGGCATGCGGAAATATTTCTTTAAAACGGAAAGCTAAACATGTGTGTTGTCCCTCGGACTGGGGAGCCTTACTGGAGGGAGGTGGGTGAAGTCTTTACTAGGAGGAAGTCTGAAAAAGAACGAGAACGCACTTAAACTAGTATACAAAGCCTCCCATAAAACGATCTGCGTTAGGGGAAATATAATACAACATGGAAAATCCCACAAGATTAAATGAAACTGATGTAATTCAAACACACAGGCCACCCCTACACCGATGGCCCCTTCTGTACACAATGCGGTTTGCCTCCCCCGGGCGTATTATATTACCCTCGGCTTTTTCAGACCTCAGCACACGAGGATATTCAACTGGCTCGTTTATTTTTAGCGAACTTGCTGACGATTAATTTTGCGGACTAAACGATCTGAGTTAAAAGAAAAGCGATAGGCGTACTAAATTTGCGCCGTCATGTTAGTGCAGGTGGAGGATGCCTTGGTATTATACGAAGATTTATTAGATCCATAAAACACTGCGATATTGCGTACTTTTCCCCGCTTATGCATGTGGGTGTTTATTCTACCGCTGTTTGGTACCTGTTTTGAAGACCAAACAGCTCTGCTATGGACAGCAAACAACAAATGCTTCCATATATTATCAGTGTCGTTATCGTTTTGATTTTTAAACAATAAAATGTTATTTTTATATAATTTCCAAATTTTATATTAAATTCAGTTTCGTTTCAGTTAGTTTTCAACGTTGCTGTATTAGTTTTCATTTTAAGGACGCATTTCTACGCAGGGTCAGATTATGGGTTGTGTGGGCCCCTGGGCAAAACGTTCAAAAAAAAAAACGCCAGCATTGTCTGGGATGGCTAGTTGCTACGTCATCATGCCACTTGTGGGTCCAAACTAGTGCGGTGAACTGTGCTGTAAAAGCAAAATGACGTTGACAAAACTCTTTTGCCGCTTTTTACCTCGGAAAAAGTGAAAAAGAAGGTGGCTTAAGTTGATACAGTAAGTTGGATCTCAAATTTTAATCAGTACAGCCTAATGCCATTACCTCACGTTAATGTTGGCGCCAGGTTACCCATCTCTGTTTATAGAGACAGGTAGCCCTTGGCAGCCAAACGCCCTCTCTCCTCTTTCCATCAGAGGCCCTGTAGGGTCAGGGGCCCTTGTAGGCAGAGGATCAAAGAATGTAGGCCCTCTAAAATAGACAAACGAAAATACATTGTTGATAAGCACTGTAAATCGTTTTGGGCTTGGGGCCGCGGCCCCGCTGGCCCGGTTCAAATCCGTCTCTGTTTCTACGTAGTTCTTACAGATTTCAGCTTCGTTCGAGTTTCACTACTTTCATTTCTCGGGACATACTTGATATAAGTTACAGGGTTATTTTATGTAATCTGATCTTTAAAGAATCCCACAGTGCACATTATGTAATAATATCCTCAAAATGTGTTAAATATTAATGGTCATTTACAGATAAATCAATCCTTTAGCCTTACACAACTTAACACTACTTAGCTTAACACTACTTTAAAATGGTAACTGAAAATGTAATTTGTTCAGTTGTTTTATTATTTTCATACCTTGTTCAATTTTAGTAAACAAAAATGTGTTCTTAGTGTTAGTTTCTGTTAATGATGACCCTGCTGTAATTTCACGGGAATCGTTTCTTGAACTGAAGTTTCTCCACCGGCAGTGTTCCTGCTCCCCAGCTGCCACGCCTCCCCAGCTGCCACGCCTCCGCTCCTCCCAGCCATTCCCCAAGCCTGCGTTTCCCTCCAAGTTTCAGACGGACTTCTGAAGAGCATCTTAGTCTAAGACCCAAAAAGGTAGCGTCGGACATCCAGATAAAAGATGAGGCACTACGCAAGTGACTCTCACTGTACAAACTTAGTCATGATATTCATGAGCTGAGAAACTCAGTCACTGTTAACATCATTCAGGACGGATGTTTTACAAGAATTAAAGCTTAAAACAGGTGTAACATACACAAAGGGCTCTGCACTCCTGAAAGGTCATGACCTCTGTACCCCATGCTGTCCTAGTGGAATGACTGCCGTCTCTCAGGGCGAAGCTCTAGACCCGGTTTGTCTTATTGGTGATCCTGACCCTTGCTGAAGCTCACCTATTCATCACTCACTTTCTTCTTGAGTTAAACCGAAAGAAGCAATGAATTATTAAAGCTTGTTCAGTCATGCAATAAATGAGAAATATCAGGAGTTCAACAGAGCAACTCAACTAAATTTCCCCCTCCCAGATCATACTGTACCAACTATATTCACAATCAGACCCTTAATTTACTCAAATACAGCCCAAGTTTGGATGGCGATACCTTATCAACTGAGGGATCTGTTGAAACATGGGAAATTCCTTCTCTTCCACAAATGGGGAGAAGCCCTTAACTAGTCAGCTGTGCAAAGTCTGGCGATGAAATCCCTGGAGCAATTCGGCAGATAAAAAAACATTCTTACACAACAGCCATGGACTTTGTCGATAGGGATGTGTCATGAGAAAGCCTTGGAATTTTTCCACATCTTTTCTGGCAAAATCTTCCAACAAAACAAAATGTAATTAACCTCAATCCTCTCAGCCCACAGATGGAGGTTGCATCCTTTCCTTAAATTTTTTTCAATGCTCACCTAAAAACTCCGGCCATACGTCCCCTGATTATTCTACGAAGAAAAAAAAAAATCTGCTGAGGTGGGGTGATTACAGGGGGGAGAGGGAGCCAGAATCCTGAGTCACGGTCAAAGACACAGGGTTGGCGGAGAGGTGTGGGAGGGTTGTGGGAGGAAAGGAGTGAGGGCGGGGGCCAAAAAAGGTCACGGATACATAGGTTGAGGCTGACATACATTGACATTTACTGCTTCAGCAAAACACTTCTACCGGCGTCACATGGTAACGGAGGAGGTGATGCATCGAGGTCCAGTGTGGGCAGGATCACGGGGCTGCCAATCACTGTCTGATTTATCCCAAAAGGAGACTGGGTAAGAAGCCACACTGGTTCCACCCATCATATGTCAAAGGACCAGCATTAGGGGGTGGAGGACAATTATTTCCATCAAACAGATTGGTATGTTTAAGACCTAATGATTATCCAAAGTGATGTACAATCAAGAAAGCAGGGTCAGGCAGTCCCTAGAGCAACTGGGATTATTGACCGACCGTGAGATTCGAGCCAGCAATCTTCTGATCACGGGCACAGCCCCCTAACTCACTGAGCTGCGCACTGGCCTCGGAAATACGCCGCAAGACCTAATGGTGCTGGTGTCAGCTGGTCAAAGCACCAGGAATGATGGGGAAAAACTGAGCAAGAGACGAACTGCCGGCAACCAAAACAGCCTGGTCTGAGCAGGAGCAAGTGAAAGGAGCTCGAACAGGTCCCAGAGGGGGGGGGTGAGTTCACGGCAAAAAGGTCTCATACACGGCCCACGCCCCGAGCAGCTTACTCACCACGTCTGAGGCGTCTGATAAGATGTTTAGTGGGCTACAAAAACCATGTGGTATGACAGTCATATAGCTTATATTACCCATCAGGCCGCAGCAGTCAGGCCAAGGCCCCCAAAAAGCAGATGGACCACACCGTGCAGTTATTGCTATCCGCCTTATGGGGGCGTGGCCAGGCTTCACCAAAGGGCGTGGCCTAAGATAAAACTCACTGGTGCTGACAGGCCTCAGGGGGATCAATGCCAGCAGCAATCAGGGGACCATGCTGCTGCTAACCTAGAGGATTATAGGAGGCTCATGAATCAGTGCGCTTGGTATGAGTGGATTCACTTGGTTATTTGCCAAATTATTTTTTGATGGCTACAGTATTGGTTATTCTGGATTGATGGATGGATAATGCAATACAGCATTTGTGAAACTCGGGGCAGAGTGAAGTCAGCACAGCAGCAGTAACTCCCTTTAGTAACTAAATAAAAAAAAAAAAAAGATTAAGGTTTAATTTACAGCCCCTGCATCTACAACCACAAGAGAGCTCACCTGTTAGGGATGGGACATTGTGTAGCTCAGTGGGATAATGACCTGTGTCCAGAAGGTTGTTGGTTCCAATCCCAGTTTGGGGAGAGCAATCAGAATCAGGCCAAAGAGCAAGGCCTTTAAACCCAGCTGCTCCTTGGTTGCTGGCTGGCCTTGCTACGCTTCACACCGCCAAATTATGGAAATGCAGTGAGACGGCATAGTGAAGGTCTGTCAAACCAGTTGGAATGCATGTGTAAAAATGGACAACTCCCACAGCTGTTCATACAGTCAGATCAGCAGAAATGATGTTACGCTGCATGTGGGGGTGCTGGCACTGTGGGGGTGGGGGGGCATACGCCCGCCCGGCCGCCCGCCCAGCCAGCCAGCCAGCCTCCCTCCCATGCCGGTCTCCCGCACCGCTCGGAGAGACCTTCTGTAAAAGGGGAGCATAGCAGAGCCATGAGTCATCACTGTTTACTGGTAGAAACGGGGACTCGTCGCCTGGAGGGAGTAACGCCCCGCTTGTCTGAGGTTTCCAGGAAAGCCCTGGCGCTTCACTGGACAGCAGGGAAAGCCGTGGGCTCCGTGGAAACGATTGGCATGACCACTAACACTTTCTGCAGAAGCCGTGGGGGTGGGGGGTGACATCTGCGCAGAATAATCTACTTTCCAGTCGGATGGGGGTGTGGGGAGTAGAGGCAGTCACGTGAATTCACAGGAATGTAAAGCATGTACAGGCCGGGGACAAATATGGCCTGATTTGATCTGAGAGGAAACCATTTTAAGATAGCTGACGTCAGCAGCCTGCATCACACGCATTAACGCCCATCCATCACGCGTCGCACGCCACTCCAATCTGTGCCCGCAAAACAATACCATTTAAAACATCAGCGGAAAAGTTACCAGGAAGGTGACAGTCTACCGAAGACCCCCCCTCCCAGATGGATTGATCCCCCTCTCACGAAAACTAGCCTCTTCTTCTGTTCTGTGGCACCACGAAACCTTCTTCAATACCCCCCCCCAACCGTAAACCACACGATATTTCGCCTCCGACGTCTCCGGAACACACGGCGGCAAATGCATAACCTTCCGAGACCACAGGACGGATGGGCAGAGCATGCTGAGAATGCAGAGGGCCGCAGAGCATGCTGGGAACGCAGAGGGCGGGGGAGGGTCCCCCGCACGCTTTGGCCCGCGTCCGTCAGCAGGCATATTTCACGGCGCGAGCCGCCGATACTCGGGCAGTGTCACAAGCAGCCAGATTCGCCTTAATTACACGCTGCTGACATACTTTCGTGCAAGGTATTATTCTCATAGGAAAACTTAGAGTAATATGCAAAAAATAGAGAGCTATAAATAATGTGTATGAGCGCAGCAGGTTCTACTCAATAAATATCAAACCATGCCACCACCTTCACCACGGCAAGGGGTGTCGACTTGCGCATTAAAACCCAAGAAACGGGTGAGTGGCACCTCCCTAAGACCATAGCAGAGTGTACTCCACCCCACCCCCCCCCCCCCCCCACCAACCTCTCTTCTCCCCACCTCTGCAAACCCCTTATTCCCTCCACCCCCGCCCCCGCCGCCCCCCCCCCCACCCCCGAGTCACGCTTCCCCCCCCCCGCCCCCCCCCCCCCAAAAAACCGTTTCCTCCCCCCGATCCCCCCCAACCCCACACCCCCACCCCCCCCCCCCCCCCCACCAAGCACCATGTGCATCCCACTGCTGACCAAAGGCCGAAATTTACACTTGCTCCAGTGTGATCCAGCAGGTCCCACCCTTGGAGCAGTTGGGTTTAAGGGCCTTTACCCTTTGGCCCAATTGTGATTGCACTGCCCGCCATGGGACTGGAACCAACAACCTACTGAAAACACGTCGCTAGCCCATTGAGCTACACAACATCCCATCACTAACAAGGTGAGTATTATTGTGGTTGTAGGTGCCAGGTCCATAAGATAAATTTATCATTGGCCTGCATTCTTCTTTCTAAAATTAAAATATTTCTAAAACCAGAGGAAAAATTACTAGCAATAACAGCAACAAAAACGAGCAGTTCCCTGTTACTCTTAACATAACAGCTAAACTGTTTCCTCTATTCTGACGCCATGCTCTTAGGTGAAATGCACACTGCTTAATCAGGAAAACGAAAAACATCGACTGAAACGTATCGATGTGTTTTCCTGGGGTGTCTCGTAAGCATTGAGATCTTCATGGGAACGACTGATTTAAAGATTCACAGAAGCCGACCCGTGGTTAAACTCCTGCGGCATCACATGGCGCACATGCTGCGGGACACGGGGGGGTTGCGAGTTAGACCAGAGCGACCAAACCTGCTTCCGTCTTGGACTAAGAAGGCCCATTTGCGCACAGATCGGTGACGGCACAAGTTCGAGGGAGGAGATTTTTTTTAAATCTGATCTTCGCCCAGAGACATGCTGTCATTGGCAAAACATGAAAAGCATTGTGTTTTTTCACATCCCGTTCAGCTAAAACAGAAACCATGGGAAAGACATGTTTGGACATCTGCCTGGCAAGTTTGTGTGTGTGTGTGTGTTTCCATGGAGACAGGGTAGCTGTACTCTGACTAGGCTTCATATTGCAGATCACGGAGAGGATCTGCCTTCTCCCCACGCCGGAACAGTTCACCTGCTGGAATGCAGACGCCAACCAAACCAAAGAAAACAAAAAAAATGGACTGAACATTTCACCAGGACCAGCGGACGACAAGTCTCCCCATGCAAAACCAGCTCCAGACAGCACCGATCGCTTCCAACGAGCTACATCAAGGTCGCAAGCAAACGGGACAGCAGAAAATTTCATATATCTGATTGGCGGCTTCTCCGAGTGGAGATGAATCACCATCGTTCCAAGCGATGACTCAACCTTGCTGCCAGGGTGTAGCTCCTAGCGGGGCAACACATCCAAATATATTCCGCCGAGATGAGAACATTATCAAGCTGCTTTTTACAGAGTTTCCACAAATGCAAACCAGCTAAAAGACTTCTGTTCATCTGCTTTATTAGATGCCCTTTCAGACACTGACATCAGTCGCTTTAATAGCATATTACCCACACAAATTCAGATGAATTTTCAAAAAGAAACCAACAAGCTCCTATTGCTTAGTTTATGGAACTGAAAGCAGCACCCAGCTCGTGTCAGGGTCCACTCATCTGTCGCTCTGCCCCGTGTCCTCCAGCCTTTCTCAGAGTCTACTCATCTGTCGCTCTGCTCCGTCTCCTCCAGCCTTCCTCAGAGTCTACTCATCTGTCGCTCTGCCCCGTCTCCTCCAGCCTTCCTCAGAGTCTACTCATCTGTCACTCTGCCCCGTCTCCCCCAGCCTTCCTCAGAGTCTACTCATCTGTCACTCTGCCCCATCTCCTCCAGCCTTCCTCAGAGTCTACTCATCTGTCGCTCTGCCCCATCTCCTCCAGCCTTCCTCAGAGTCTACTCATCTCAGCTCCTATGCCGTTTTATATGCAGTTGGTGCGACATTCCTGCCATGCGGATTATTGATTCTCGGTTTTTCCAAACCCCGATGTTGCAGCCACAAGGACCTAAAACTGGGTGTATGTTATGTCAGAAGGTGTTATGAATGGGGGATTGGACTCGATCATCCCAGTCAACATTCAGATTTCGCTTTGGGTTACTGGTGGACATTGACCAGCAATCCCCTTAGTAATACTGATCAGAGCAGGGATTGGGTTTTAAACCTCATGTTAATTCATTTTGTAAATATTTTTCTTTGTACGTAATATTATGTTACCAATGATAGACAGATATGAAGCACGTGAACAGTGTAAAACACATACAGATATTAGAGATGATTATGAACACTTTTGTTAGCACGTATTCTTTTTTCTTTACGAGTAACAATTAACGCGCCTCACTTTTTCCAGGAATCTTATCTTATACTAAGCGACCCACCGGAGTGCCAGCCAGCACGCCCCCCTGTGCCCGTCCGGCGCGAAATCGCGATGGACCCATTCCCTCCGTATTGCCCCCCCCCCCTTCATCTCGTCTCCTCCGGTGGTCTCCATGCCCTTTGTCCCGCGATCCCCAAAGACCACGTGCGATCTCCGCGTGCAGTCGCTAAAATAAATAAATAAACAAACAGCGTGGCGCTTCGCCGGATCGCTTAAAGAAACGTGTCTCCATGGCTCTCAGTATAGGTGCAACCGAAGTGCAATATAAATATACTCCGAAAATAGAGTAAGCATGGACACGCAAATATCACGCAATCAAACGCAGTTTAGAAAACGACTAGTATGAAGACATTATGAAATGTGAGCGGGATTTTCATCACATGGTCTAAACAAGTGGTACCATAACTTTTTCGCCCCTTGGCCCCAGCGATCTTCTCGTAAGCACATGTTCGTACTACTTGGGAGGCAGACTACAGATGATGGTATTGGGAAGTTTACCTATCATATAACCGAAAGTGTTTTTCTTATCCTGGCTACACCGTAGTGTCCATTCACGTATTTACTGACTGATTTCAGTACAATGAGCGTCGCTTTCTTCCCGAATAAGCCCCTAAAACGCATCCGCATGTAAATAGCAGCAGGACTTCAGAATACTTATAGGAAGATGATTAAGTTGGTACAGCTTACCCAGGGGACGCGGACGCAGGGGTGCTTTCTCGTGGTTAGGCAAGTCCCGCAGTTGCGATCGCTGACGAGCCGGTGGATCGCGGATCCCGGCGAGAAAATCGGAGAAGTGTCCCGATGGTGGACCGACTGCAAAACAACAACAGTGTAGCGGTGGTATGACCGCATTCCTGCGCCCGCTTCCGCGAGCGGAGACGTCAGCGGCTCCTCGTGAACGCCCCCCCCCCTCCATTCATGAAAATAACTCTGGGCTGACGTCATCCTGGCGGGAAAGCGGAGCCTGGCCGCAAATAGCCCTAGGCGATTAAAACTGCACCGATGAGTATTTAAGGCTTTACATAACCCTTTAAAAAATATTGTTAATGAATTCAAGTCTTGTATTTGTGCACTTAGCAAGCATTTAAGGATTCCCTTCTTACCAAACATAGGGTAAACTAATACTAGGAAATGGCACACATCTTTATAACATCTTAACACATCGCAGTTTTAAGGAGAGGGGACGGAGGGGTCAGCCGCGAGGTCATGCTTCACTTCCGTCCTTCTGTAAACCTGAAGATCTGTAGCTTCAGCACAACTATTTTTTCGGACCGATTCTGCCTGATTTGGAGATGTAGGTTATGTAAAGTGGATGTTTTGGATTTTTCAAGGGGAAAGTTTGTAGTCAGAATAGTGTCATATATACTTGTATGTGTACTTTCCAATTTGCACCCGTAAAATGAAATTTGCTCGCACTGAACACAATTTTCATTCGCAAAATACTGAACAGAAATACGCGGTCACGTGATCTGTACATTCAAGATTTGTGAATGAACGTGAAAAACATTTTGCAAATACACGTCAATATTTTTTGTAAATGCGAAACCGTTTTACAAAAGTCAAATCTGACAAAATAGTTGGACACATATTGTTGCAGCTCACCCTGTCTTGCGCGACCCATTGACGACCATGTCCAAATGTAGGCTAGCTTACTTCGATCGATGTATGAATGATTTATCTGCACAGGACACATGGTCCGCGGTGCCACCAGAACTGCTGACTTGCTGCAGGGATTCAGCTAAGCCGGACAAAGGCGCCGTCGGGCTGCTGTAGTTACCTTGGCCGAGACGACCGCCTTGTTCAGGATCACACGCAAAGGTTTTTTTTGGCCTTGGTTACATTTTTAGCTTATTTGTACGTTGTTGTTCATGAATGCAATAACATTTTTTGTATTTGTGTAGCTCGTCATAAAACAAACTGCTCGACTTACAATATATAAGATATTTATTTTAATATATTTATTTTTATTTCTAGTTAAATAACTTTAAATCGACAGTACTGTATCGAAAGTACGGGCAATTCCCTGATGAAGACCTTGGTTTGCAAATTACTCTTTACTGCCACCCAGTGATTCACACTGGTCCGCGTCTGATGCAACAGAAATAGAGAATTTTTCTGGGCTGATTTGGGAGTATGTGTGTAGTGCCACGTAAATAAAAAGTAGCGAAAATTTCATAATAATTGCAAATGTTCATGTTTCTCTTTCCATTTTTAATATTAATGCATGTGTCCAGACTCGAAATATGTAGATTTTAGGAGTTCTCTTGTTCTCTTTTTTCCTGACGGGACGCTGTCTGTAAGTATTTAACTCACTTAATTCCCTGTCCATTGGGCAGATTACAGTCAAGATAATTAATTATTAAAAATGTAAAATGGTGACTATTTTTCAAATAATCCCTGCAACCACTTTCTTTCTTATTTATCATATACTTGGAGTGTCCAATGATTTTTCATTTCTTAGTTATTTCCTCCTAAAGGATCTGAGTAACCCGCATGGATTTTGGCTTGGCGCCAGGCGGTTCGCCGTCCAGACGTTAATTTCTTATGCAAAGATATCAGGAATAACTGGAGCCAAAAGGGTGCATGTGTTTCTAATTACGAGGAAGTGGGATCCTGTGAGTTTACCGTCTTTCAAGTTGGAAGGGGTGGGGGGAGGGTTACGAGACGATGAGTAATCGGATAAACTCGAGCGGTTTGGGTGGTTGCGAGCTGCACCTGTAACGAAGCGATCCGTGATATCCGGAGCTGCATCCCGCCGCACGGGACGCGCGTCCCCGTGTCTTTCATAAGATGAATTATCATTTTATATGAATCTGTCCGATATGGAGCTGCAGTTTCTGCAGTCACGTTGATGGTAACTGGGATTTCCTGTTTATTGGGGCGTTTTGGAGGAAATGTGTTTTCCAGATGTGTAGTCAGTCCCGGTCTTCACCTGGCAAGCGCTCGGAGGAATCCTAAATATTTGTGCTTTCCCTCTTCACGGGATACAGTCCAGTAATTCATACCTGGACGCCGCGGATGACGTGGAATGGAATACCAAGATGGCATGCTTCCCTGGGCACTGGGCTGCATTTGCAGGGACATAGAGGGTCATATACAAACTAAGTGATCCTAATTTATAATGTCCTGTCAGTGAGGGCTCGTGATTCTGTGGGACAATGAAACAGCGGTTGAAACAGCGGAGTTTCTCATCAGATGCCCTGCTCTGTTTTCGCTGAGGTTTGTTCGATTAGTTCCTTGTGTTATCGATTATGGAGTTCACAGTGACAGACGGGCTTGCCCTGTTACCTGCCCTATTAACTCGTCTAGCAGAGAGAGCGTGCCAATGGACTCACATGACCTTTTCGGGTCTTTGGCTGAGTGCATGGTCTTTATTAAAGGTGTAATTTCCTTCTGGCAGAATCAAGATATAAGCAACAATTTTTTCCTTATTTTCTGGAAATCGGGATAATGGTAATAGGCTCCCTTGATAGTAGGGACTCTCTGGGAAGTCTTGTATGACCTTTTGAATTCACTGACTTTAGATATTAGTCAGACTCCTTGCAGTTTATGGCACAACACAGAAATGAAAGGCTTGGTGTGGAGTGATTCAAAATGAAACCCGCAGAGTGTACGTCTAGCTCCAAGTCCCAAGACACAAGCTTCCTTAAAAGGTCGTCCGTGTATCTTTGTAGCTCGATGACCACGTCGATCCGTCCAGCGGACCATCTGTGTCATCTGTATCTATGGCTGGGTCGCGGTGAGTCTGGAGCTTGCCCTGGGAAGCACAGGGCACCTTCTCGACGGCATGTCAGTCCATCTCAGAGCTCTCACTAATAGCAATCATTACTCTAATTCGCTTTTACACACATTTCTGCATTTAAACCTCATTCAATTTAAAAGGCATCTTCATCTTAAGAATGAAAAATGCAGTCAGCTAATTTTCTTTGATATTTAGTTTTTTTTTTTTTTCGCTTTTATTCAGTTAATTGAAGTTATCAAATTGCCCGTAGGTGTGCATGTGTGAGTGAATGGTGTGTGATTGTGCCCTATGATGGGTCAGTGTTCCCTGCCTTTTGGCCACAGTCTTCGGTATAAGCTCCTGACCCCCCCGCAACCCTGAATAAATTATTCAAATCCATCCATCCACGTATCTTCCGTCACTGCTTATTTGGTATAGGGTGATGGTGAGCGGGTCGCTTACCCTAGGAAGCGTGGAGTCTGAGGTGGGAGAGACCCTGTGGCCAGGACGACAGACGGTTTTACAAGTGGATATATTTACGTCTGATTTGCTTTCCACTGAAGAGACTTTACCTGTGTATGAACAACAGATCCAGTGATATCTTACTGCAGCAGTTAATGTCCTCTTCACTGTAGAGTCCCATGTACTTGTGGTGCTGCAAGGAGCAACGTCTGATGTCTTTACCCACTGCTCATGCCTCTAATCCTCTGAGATCTCTAAACGAGAACTCAACAGAAGAAAAGACACTGATATCCCAGGGATCAAAGAAGACAGAGAGTTCTGTGAGATTTTGCAGTGGAGCTTAAGTATATATGGCAGAACTGCTTCACTTCACCAATGAAGTAAGGTTTTCCTTCTATATGCCCCCCCCCCATTCTAAAAACACCCTTAGAAACACGCACACTGCCCATTGCTACCGGTAACCTCATTCCTTACAGAATAATCATGCCAACATTGTATAAGGATGACTAACCTAACAGTTTAGAAACAAATAGATAACATTAGATAATCCAGTGAAACGGCAATGACACCGTGTGACATTTATTTTGAAGTGTTCCTGGAAGCAGCATCATTAAAAAGGGTTTGTACAGGAATGCCTCAGTTTCAACTAAGCATTTATGCACCCAATCTAAAAGGCCTTCTTTAAGTGCCAATTGGAGGGACTGTATCGAAAAGTACTCAGTTTTTGGGGTAGGTGTGGGTCCCAGGGACTGTATCCTGAGTTATTTTGGGGGAGGTTTATATTAAATTTTTTACAATGTGTGACAAGAACTAAGTAGTACAGACTGAGTACATATGGGTGAGGCTGACAGAACCTTGAAATAAAGGTTGTGTTTAAATTTTAAAGACCAAACTCTGAGTAATAAAATTAATATTAGTGAATGCATAGCGATTTCACTGCCAGAAACTGTTTTTTTATGCAGAATATTTTGCCTTGATTTCATTATAGTCATTATGAGCAACACTGAACCTACTGTAAGTCCACAATTTGACCGGGAATAAGACATGCGTTATGATGTAACTGTCCTCAGAGAAACCGGTATGTTCTGGAATTGTTTGCAGACATTCACGTACTCCCCCTGGCACAGCTGCGCAGGCAGAGTCAGCCCATTTAGCGCGTGCTTTGCGGTGTTCCCTCAGAAGTAAAACGTCTCTGTCTGGCACGACCTCCGTGATGCTGGCCTCTGGGGCTGACGTCATCAATTACAGGGCGATTCTTGGAAATCCCGCTTTCTTAGAGAAATTATTCTGAATGACGTCGTTTTGCACCGAACCAGTTCAGGTGCCAGAATGTTTGAGCTTCAACTGACTGTTATGAGAGCAGATAATAGCGAACGCATGAGCTTTTTCAGTTTCAGCTCTGAGGTGAAAGTCACCTCAGTATTTTATTACATACAACATTTCGTTGTCCACGAATGCAATGTCTCTATTACATTTACATTACAGACACAGACACTTTCATTCAAAGCGACATAGCTTTTATTCGTTTTGGAAGAAGCAGGGTCAGCCAGTCCCTGGGGCAAAGAACCAAAAGGGATGCCATGGGGATTCAAACCAGTCAGCTTCCAATCACAGTCCCAGCTTCCTAACACACCACACTACAATGATACCTATACACTTCACCAATGGTATCCCTGGACTTCATTTGACAAGACAAAAGGAGAAAATTGCATTCTTTAGGCCATTTTTTAAAATAAATGGATTAAAAGAGAATGAGTTTAGCATGTAGTTTCAGTTTTTGTAAGTTCAGGGCCTTGTAACACCTGCACCCTGTTGAAAAACAGCAAGCCTTATCAGCAACTGTGCCATGTATATCAGCCTAAGAAATCCATCTGAAGCTAAGAAGGTTTGGGCCTGGCTAAACTTGGATGGGAAACCCAGCAGAAAAGCCGGGTTGCTGTTAGAAGAGGTGTTGGTGCAGCCAGTAGGTTAGTGGATCACAGGGACAGTGTTCTGTAAAATAGTCATCCAAGAGGAGAAACATATTTATGGTTATGAAAGATCCCTGTGCATCCTTTAAAAAGGTGGGGGTGGTACCCTGATGCCCTGCCTAAAATTGCTTACTTTGGCCTTCTAATCCAGTGTTTCCCAAGACAGTACTCATACTGGACAGATCCACATTTTTGTTTTATCTCAGTACCCAGCACACCATTAAGGTAATCAGAAATCCTGATTGCATGGTCAGGTGTTCTGGGAGCTGGGACAAGTCGCAAAATGTGGCTCTATACAGGACTGGTTTTGGGACAGAGGTGGACTTTCAGGTCCAGAAAGTACAAATCCAGACCGTAATTTAGTTTCAACCAACCAGTCGAGCATAAAGATTCACAGTTACAGAGTACTCCACTGGTTGGTTGAAACAAAATCCTGGTCTGGATTTGTACTTCCTGGACCTGAAATTTCCACCTCTGTTTGGGGAACGCTGTCCTAATCATTCCCTATATGTAATTGGTGAATTCTCTCCTGCCCATTCACCACCTTAGCTACTGTGTGGTGAGCGTACTGGTGCAGGATGGCTGCTGTCGCATCATCCAGGTGGGGGCTACGCAGCGCTGAGTCAAGAGGCTTCCCACTGGTTCTGTAAAGCACTAAATAAATGTAACATTCAAAGTTTGTTTATTTGAAAGCAGGTACAGTACTTTCTTCCCAAGATAGTGAAATGCCTTTTTATGAGGCTCAAAAATAGGACTGGGGGGAAAAATTGGATGTTTTTGGGGTGATTATCTCCTGAAGGGGACCAAGTAACAGGTAAATGTTTCACATACATGCACTACACATAAATATGTACTGTATTATAAAAATGAGCTACTCCAATTCTGTCACTGTGTTTGATGAAACGTAGTAAAAAATGCAGCTTGTGAGATGAACTTCAATCTTGAAAATAGGAACTTAGACTGATGTAAAAGTTTACTATGAAAAACTACTCTTTGAGCCTTCCAACAAGCTGTAGGTGAGTCATGCAGCTGTATTAATAGTAAAAGAAAAGAAAAAAAAACATACAGTGCATAAGACAACACTCTCAGCATTTTTTTGCTAGCCTCAGTACAGAAAAGGAACTATATCTCAGAGGGAAAATGTTTAAAACATAAACAAAACTGAGGTCTGGAAGGTATGCATAATTCACATGCCAAATCTCATTAAAGTTGTAAGTAGTGATGCAAAGGCCATTCGTTGAATTAAAATGGAATGACCCAGTTCACCGCAATGTCCACTAAGACTTTCCAAAAAGCCTGCAGATAATCGGATTCAGAGAGGCTCTGCTGTGGATTTCAAACTCTTATTTAGAAAGGAGCAAATGTTTATAAAAGGCTAAAGATGACTTTGTCATAGCTAAGAATTCCAAAGAGAGTTGCAAATTTAATTCAGTTTAGTGAATTACATAGTGGCTGGCTTCTTTTCAGTAAAACATGGGATTACTGGGCTATGTAAATAAGCACAAGTTTTACAGAAAGTTACCACAAATTAATCTCTGGAAGGTGTAGTTTGTTGTCACCCTCGATTTGACATGCAGAGAAAAAGGGATTAATTACTTCTTTATACACCCATGAATCACATGTATGATGATATATAAACATATTTACGGTATAGCAAGGATAATTGGATGCATTTTTGTCTTGCATTCTGAAAACATCTGGTTTATTGTAGTTTAGAGTGATATACTTCTAAAGAATAGCTAGGAAACACTAAAAGGAAGACAGAGGTTGCATTGTCTTGTTCAGAAACTCCTCAAATACAACTGCTTTATGCCTTAAAATCATCCAGATGGGCTCCTGCTTCCCATTAGTGGAAGACAAGATCCAAGAAAGCTTTTTTTCCCCAGGAAAATTCTGGCTTGTATAGGAGTTAATCATTGTTCATATACATGAGATGGCAATGCAACACATCAGTACCCGAAGGGCTCAGGGGTGCCGTGTTCACAGCTTTAAACTTAATAAATTATTTAGATAGTAAATCACTTAATCTGGTGATTCAATTGTCAATCGGGTATTGATTAAAATGTGCTTTCTAAAAATCTGAGTCCTTTTCAGCCTCAAAGATCTAAGCTTGCGCATCTATTTTATAAGATATAAATAAAGTACATAACTCACACCAGAATCAATTCTACGATTTTAAACTTAGGGAAGCTCAGCCCCCCAGCAGGGTTGCAACTTTATTAGGCCAGAATTTTATTGAGCAAATGTATAATTTATTGTTTAGGAACATTCAGACAACAAATACAGCTAATACTGACAATGATGATTATTAACAAAAATAACTGACAGTTATTTAGAGTTATTAGGTGCCACAGGGTTGCCAATTTTGGTCAGATGGCTGGCGTGATTTTTAATTCGTATCTATAGTGCACATGCATTTACATGTATGTAACAGTTTTATGCCCTTGTAAATAGTCTGAAGGGTTTTGAAGCAGCTGATAGGGTTATAATGGAATAATACCGATTTGCGGTAGGATTTCTTTCGTGAGCTTTAGAGTCAGAAAGCGTGAGTGTCGTGCCAGAAGCCTCAGAGTTGGCAGCCCTGGGTATCATGGTTTTCTCCTGTTCAAATTACATACGATGGCTGCATATTACATGCATATAAAACTAAAGAAACCGATCCTTAATATATCCCTAAATTAACCTGTTTGCCTCACTAAAAACTTCTTACAAGATGAGTAATTTTAACCGAAAAACACGTTTTTAACCAATCTTAGCCACAAGTCTTACTGTCCCCTAGCGTCGGCGAAAGAAAACCGGATGCATTCAACAAAAATTCAGGAGCATTTCCGGTAGCGTGTAAGTATGCGCATGCGTGGAAAAGAGTTTCGTTCTGTCGTACCGGAAATAAACACTGCCGTCAATGGAAGAGCAGAATGTGTTCTGCTTAATCGCATGATTTTTTTATAGACGGAGTAAGCATACAATTCCGTGTCATTCGTTTTTAATAATGAATTATGTATATCTAACTCGTTGCAGTGGAGCCCCATTTAATTCCTGAAGTCTTATTATTCAGCTACATGCTTACAGCTGGCTAGCGCTACAAGAGTTAATTGTCTAGATTCAGTTCGGATACGGATGCTCATGTTGTATTTAAGTGGTTCTGTGGCTGCGATTTAAAATATTGTTAGGTGCACCATTTAATAAGAGTGGTCGAGTAGCTCAAACAGTGCGATGTGGGGTTTGGTGTAGTTTATGGTTTAATGCGTAGATAGTTAGTGTTTCATGTGATAATAGCAAGCTGCTTCTAGAGTTTTGTGGATAACGGTGGCAACATCTGACTACTTTATTCCAAAGTAATCGTTTCTACCTGGGGCAGATTCAGTAGCACTGTTTTTTATCCGTATATCCAGTTAGTATTTTACTTATCAGTGTTCTTGACTCAGAGGTGCACGTATGTCAACAGGTCTGAAGTTGTCGTTGCACGATGAATCGACCGAAGCCTCCCACAATTAGGCGTCCGAGTACTGCAAAGCCATCAGGTACAGACGTGATTAACGCCACAGTACTTATTCATTTAAATTTGTCGGTGAAGACTTTGGATGTCAAGTAATACTATCATACTTTGCTGCAATATTTGGCAAGAGTCCCTAAATTGTTATTGATGCTGCTGTATTCCAGGACACCCACCTCCTGGAGATTTTATAGCCCTTGGATCAAAAAGCCAGGCAAGTGAGCCAAAGGCCCCAGCTGTACTCCTGAAACCCACCTCTGCTGGTCTTCCTGCTGATCGCAAGAGAGAGACCTCGTCGGCGCTGCCGTCTTCGTCCTTAGCCGGACTAGCCAAGCGGCCCAAGCTTTCTGCTACTCCTCCTTCTGCTCTGGGCCGGTTGGCGGATGTTGCTGCTGTGGATAAGAGAGCCATATCACCCTCAATAAAAGAACCCTCCGTTGTGCCTATTGAAGGTGAGTCCCAATGTCATTTCTCACCCTACACATTTACTTCAGTACACAGTTTAAAAATGAAACAGCATTTCTTTCTGAACAAGGTGCCACCTAAGTTAACACAAGAATAGCACATAACCTCACAACCCAGACCTCATCCAAATGAGGAAACGATTTCCTGTCTAATCTCAATTTGTGTAAAAATGATTAACATATTGTCTTATCCTATGCCATGTCTTCTCGCTGCAATATTTTGCATTGAATAAGAGAGACTCACAAATAAGAGCTTTTTGGATGTATTAGGCTGGTTCTGTGAGATTTGTGAGTGCTGAGGTCCCATTGATGAATAAGGATTGACGCAGCACACAGATCAGATACACTCCTCCCTCTTTCCCGAATCCTGTCTCCGTGGCGGCGATTCCTGTGCTGTGATAGCGTGAGCTCTCCCTCACCCCCCCCCCTCGCTTTTTCCCCCACAGTTCCACCCGCGGCCCTTCTGGATGCGATCGAGGCAGCAGAAGCGGAGGGTAACGACGACCGCATCGAAGGGGTACTGTGCGGAGCTGTCAAGCAGCTAAAGATGAACCGTGCCAAGCCTGACATCACGCTGTACCTGAGCCTCATGTATCTGGCCAAGATCAAGCCTAACGTCTTTGCCACTGAAGGCGTCATAGAGGTGGGTGTGGGGGGAGGGGTCTTCCTTTCCCAGACCGCGGCCAGTTATAGGGAAGTAGAATTTAGTTCTTGGGAGAAAAAAAAATACGATAAAAGTTTTTTTTTAAATGTAATTTTATTTTTAGTTACACTTTATTGAGAGGATCTTTCACCTTTGTTGTAATTTATGCAGCTGAATTTCATCATGAAGCATGCTGGTTCTGTGTTTAGTTCAGATCTGAGCAAAAGCCCATCTTGTGACCATATGCACTCCAGGGTGCTTTTTTTTTTTTTTTTTACTTTTTCCCTGTCATCAGTAAAATATGTTAATTTAAAAAAACTTCACTAATGCAGTGAAGCTCAGATTTGGCTCTTCAAAGAAGGTAATTGCCCAGGCCTGATCTAGTTGCATGTCCTTATGTCCTTTTACAGAGTCAAAATCACCATTAATTTGTCGAATATGTACAAGGTATTTGTTGTGTCGTGTCTGGTCATACACATTACACACCTTAATAAACATTATAATAAGTTATAATGAATACAAAACAAAGCATAGACCAGGTAGCAACAGAACTGCAGACAGGATTGCGAGTGTTCAGGGCGGATGGTTGAGCAGTAGGGCGATTGGTTCAGGGATAACATGGTTGTTTGGCTGCAGAGCAGTTCTGAGGAGCTGCTAGTGTTTCCCAGATGAGTGTTTGGAAGCTGCCTGGCTTCCCTCTCAAGCGTCATGGGTGCAAGCCCAGTGCATCACACCCCAGTGTCTCTGTGTGCACAGGCCCTGTGTAGCCTCCTGCGACGGGACGCATCCATCAACTTCAAGGCCAAGGGGAATAGCCTGGTGTCAGTTCTGGCCTGTAACCTGCTCATGGCTGCCTACGAGGAGGACGAGAACTGGCCCGAGATCTTCGTCAAAGTGAGGGACCGGCCACAGCATGCGTATTCGCCGGTTACACATCTTTACCATTTGACGCTGTTATTTAAAGCAGCATTTCTCGAATCAGTTCTCGGGGACCCCCAGACAGTCCCATGGTTTTGCTCCCTCACAACTCCCAGGGAATCCGGAGAGAACAGAAGAAATGTGGACTGTCTGGGGGCAACCGAGGACCGATTTGAGAAACACTGATTAAAAGTGGATGGAGTAGCTTCAAATTTCTATATATTTGCACTAATGATTTTTTTTTAAAGTATCTTTTAATTATGCTTTTTAAAGACATAGGAATCAGTGCCTGTGGCATTCTGGGTAGAAAGATGTGTACCTAAGTGGGGGGGCTTGTTAGAATGTCAGTGGTTCAAGTCCCAAGATCAGCAGAATGGTTTTGTCTTGAGCCCTTGAGTGAGGCTATTTAACATT
>JAABNY020000045.1:5769284-5780326 GCA_015164015.2 Brevimyrus niger | reverse complement strand
TTGACTAGGTGAGACACGAAATAGAAAGAACAAATAGTGGAACTCTGCGGGAGCCGGGGGGCGTGGGAGGGGGGGGGGCGAGGTGTCATTTGACCAGTCTTTGTTAAATATTGAGAATCGCATGAGCTAAATCGCTTGAAGCTTCTTGTCATGAATAGTTGTTTCACTTGTCAGTGTGTTTCCCCAACAGCTGCTGTTTGTCTAGCATGAATTGACGCTTTTTCCTGGTCTTGCGCTTCTGTTTGCCTGTTTTGGATGCTTTCCGCATGGAACTCCCACGCGCTGCCTCCTCTGACGCTGTCCCACGTGCTGTTAGTCTGGCTTTTAAGTTTAACTGGCGACCCCAGCGGCATAATGGGAGCTGTGCGCTTAATTGTAGACTGACCAGGATAATGGATTTTTTTTTTGCAAATTGCTCATAGTTTTTCTATCCGGCAAAACGGAAGGGATATTTTTTGACCCCAAATCCTGTTTAAACTATTCTCCGTGTGGGTTCCCACGAACTGGTGATAATAGACTCCACCTGTCACTGATATGCAAAGGGGGACATAAAATGTATTTTAAACCTTTAAACTTGTTTGGAGCCTCCAACATGTTTTAGGCTCCTCCCATTCCTTCACCCTTTTCCTGGCATTTTTTTATAGTGCAAGTGAGCAAAAATATAGCATTGAGATCTGTCATAGACTGCTTGTTTTCTCAATTGCTGATGCTTGTCTCTCTTTGGACTTTGCTAGTACAATCCATGTTTCTTTACTCGTAGCAAGGAATCCAAAGTAGACTTTTGTCAATATGCTAAAATGGCTCTGCAGCGCACAGCAGTAGCCGATTTCCAAATACGTCTTGCTCCTACAATCAAACTGCTTCTAGGCACCGAATCCCAGCTTGTAGTGTTTTAAGGCTTTAGCTCAATCAGAATGTTTTCCTTTTGGCCTGCAAACTTCCGGAATGTCTGAATTTTGCAATGAGGGAAACGTATAAGCAGACATATTCCCACACTTCTCTGAGAGGGTCTGGTGCCGATCTCACGTCTGTGGGAACGTGTTCTGCAGCGTTGTATTGCTGCGTTGTGCAATAGATGGCAATAGGGGCAGGAGGAATTGATTGTATCATTTGGAGCACAACAAATGGGAGGGGGAAAAATGAACTGGACGGTGTACAAATTTTCTGCACCACACAACCCCCTCCAGGCAGAACTTTTATTAATGCTTATCCTGTACAGGGTCGGGGGGTATAGTGTTTTGTCCCAGGATGCACAAGACTGGTGCACCAATCGCAGGCCATGTGCAAAGGGACTTGGGTTGTTTTTGTGATGTTTAAACTTTAGAGCCATGGCCGAGGTGCGTGGGCTGTCAGCCAGGCCTCGTATCTGTGGCCTAGAGGTCTGCAGTGTCCTGGGCTTCTCTAAAGGAAGAGATGCATCATTATTCTGTTTTTCTGCCTTTTCGACTGCAGGAAGCGCGTTTTTTTTTTTTTTTTGCTGCTGGAAACTGCTGCAGCTTGGATGCCCCCCTCCCCCTTTTTATTGGCCGGTTTCTAAGTGCAGACTCTGGCCGGTGCTCTCCAGTGGACGCGTGATTGGACCGCGCAGTGTCCAGCGGCCTCGCCACAGAGGTGCCACCAGCGATGTCGTGGGTGGCCGCGCTGGCAGTGAGCCAGAGGTCAGAGCATGGGCGCTGGGGGGTGTATTATCAATGAGCTGTCACCAGCAGGGGCTATATGATGCTCATTAAAATCCACATGATGCACAAGAGCTGTAGTAGAAATGACACTCCATCCCCCCCTCCAAAGTCCAACTGGGAGAAGTAAGAATTCCTTGAGTATTTTGTGAGCTTAATAGAGCTCCTGTGGCTAAAGCGAGTTGGTGCCATTTGGGGTCCACTGGGGCCTGATTCCAGCACGGTTTAGATTTCCCTGCTCACACACACCTTAACCAGATAATTACCAGGTTCAGTAGGGCTTTGAGCAGGGAAACCTGTAAACTATGCTTAAATCTGCCCCCCTGGGACTGAACTGGGGAAACCTGGGTTAAAGGATGTCAAGGGGTGACTTTCACTGAGGGTGGGGAAGTGGGAAGCTGCAGTATTTCATGATTTTGGAACAGTAATTTTTTAAAAAGTTTCTATATGTTTATAAACGTATTCATAATGCTTTCATATAGCATAATAAACATGGCTATGAATATAAAGACACAGCCATGCTAATTATGCATTATGAATGCTTTATGAAGCTCTCATCTATAATGCAGTATGGAAACCTTTTATGCATTATATTGGTCAGTATAAGCATTAAGGATGCTTTGTACTGCATTAAAAAGATCTATAAGGCGTTATAGATGAGTTTCATACAGCATTTATAATGCTCAAACATTCATGTTATGCTTTTTTATAAATACTTAGAGCTGTGTTTTATAATGCTTTGTGAATGCATCATTACTTTTTGAAAATGTTTTATAAATTACTATAAACGCAGCCTTAAGTGCTACCAGAAGTCCTTTTCGTTAAAAATGAAGCACCTTTTCTAAGCTCTACAGTATATGTAATGTATCGCTTTCTGTGACTGACTGTTCCCCACCTGGCCATCACCTCCCAGCTCTCCTCTTCCCCGCACGTCGCTCCCTTTCACCTGGATCCTCGGTAATCCTAGATGAACAGGGGTACGATTCCCTTCTATATTTTATCACCGTTGTGCTCGGGTCTCGCGATCGCGCCGGGTGTCGGTTGCACGCTTCCGTGCCGCTCGTTCTCTTGTTCATCCTACCCTGTCGCCCCCCCCCCCCCCACCCCGCTATTGTGTATGATCCTGTAGAGGTGTCACGTGAGGGTTTGTGTGCACGCTTTCTGTTTCTGAGCTGCACAAAGCCCGCTTATGACCTCATGCTGTCCAAAGGAAACACCGTCTTTTATTAGCCAATTCTTGTTCAAGATTTATTTATTTATTTTTTGGTCGAGGCTGCTCTCTAGTTCATCCTTTTGGTTTAGAACAACCCACCATTGTTGCCTTTTTCTGTGATTGTCGATCTTCCTGCTGGGAAGCTCTGGAGGACCAAGAGACACTGAGCAACGCTGTAGGTGAAACGGAGTCCTGGCCCGATGAGCAGAATTATTTCTGTTCCATGTTCATTTACTTAACACCTTGTGTCTAGTATGCTGAGGACCCCTCCCCCAGGACCACCATAAAAGGATGGTTCAGAGTCTGAAACTAGACATCCAACTCTTAAATTTAATACATGTGTCCTGCCTTAAACTGACATTTTTATTGCAAGTGACCACTGCCTCTTGACTTGTTCTCCTGCGGTTGGCATTTTTATTTATTTTTCTTGACTGTGGTGGTCTTGTTTGCAGGCATTCTGCGTGGCAGAGATGCAGCTGGGCATTCCGGCGTTGCTGGATGCCGAGGACATGGTGGCTTTGAAGATCCCCGATCGCCTCAGCATCCTCACTTATGTCTCGCAGTATTATAACTACTTCCATGGCCGGTCGCCCAGTAAGTGCAGCAGCTGCCCCTGGACAGCCGTTACAACGGAGCTGCCCACTCTTACCAAATGCCTGATGCATTATTGGGGTAGTCTGTATGTTTTGCTGGTGGTTCTAGCATATGCTGACCAATAGGGGGTGCTCTGTCCGGTAGAAGGGCACTCCTTAGCGCTACAAGGTTCAGTATATGTGATGGCCTTACTGCTCTGAGTATGAAAGTTGTAATATCACGTACTAATCCATCTTGGAGTACCTATAAAGGTAGCAGCCAATGTATGGAATTAATGAATGTATGTGTGTCTACAGGCTCATCTGTGCTATGCAGAACCACATTGATCCACTTCATCTCCTATGATTTGGCGTGAACATGTACACCCTTCAATACTGACTGAAGTTCATCAAGTCAGATGCGGGTTCTTTCAAATAGTACCTGTCGCATGTTAACAGCGTAAGATGTATGCTCTCTTCCAGTAGGGGGTATGGGTGGCATAAAAAGGGCAGCAGAGGGATCCAAAGAGGAGCCATCGGGAAAGAAGAACCAGCCTGTGGTGGCCAAGCCCTTCGCCTCTGTGCCCACCATGGAGAACCAGCCACCCTCCACTCCGGAAATCTCTGTCACGAAACCTCAGAGACCCTCACCAAAACTCCCCCGAGTCCCCGACCAGGTACAGACCGGGCCGTCCAGCTCTGCCGCAAGGGTCCGCGTGAACCAACACCGTAAGCGTAGATATTTCCCGTGAAGTAGTTCAAAGTAGCGCTTCACTTTGGGCGGCCTTCTGGAATGTGTTGGAGCCGGACTTTAGTGAACAGGAACACTGCTCAGCTGTGAAGCGGACATAAGCAGAGAGATCGAGCGCCTGTCTACCATCCTGTGCCAATGGTGCAAAGTCTATCGCAGGGCAAACGGGTTTGTTTATTCTTTTTGATTAGGTTTAGTTGCACTTTTAGTATGAGCTGTTGAGTTGTGACAACAGATCTGGTTATATAGCTTGGTAACATTTCCTGTTTCACTGCAACATATGATAAGACAAATATTTTTATACCCAGTAAGTAAATGAGCTCACCAAGTCCATCCCCATGATATCTAGGGCAGTGTGAAGAGTGTATGGGGTATACATTATTTTTAACACAGGCAGTCTTACCCCTCCCCCCACCCGACCACACTGTCCATATTTTCTTTTTCAGATAGCTTATGAATTGTACATCCTGTATTTAAATTTAGGCAAAAGTCTTTCTCAGCCTTTATGTATAATTCTAAAGATTTCTGAAGAAGTGTTCCAAAATAGGCAGGTACAGCTGTCGTTTGCATGTGGAGTCGGCGGGGTCAGGCAGCTCTCTGAAATGAAGGCACTAAAGCCTTTAGCCAAACCTTATTCGGAGAGGATAGCCGTGCAGTGTGAATGCATGCTAGGTTTGCCGTTTACTGCATGACTTGTGACATTTCAGCGCCCTCTAGTGTAGAATTCCTTAAGTTGGAGAGCTGGTGGCTTGTGCAGATACCTTAATGGATTTTGGAGGATTTGGGCCATGATTGGTTGGGATTAACTATACCCCCTATATAGATTAATAATATGTATTTTCTTTCCGCTTCAGAAAAAGGTTCTGGTCGAGACATCCAATAAAACTGGTACTCTAAGCAGTACCTGCGCGGTTTGTAAAAACCATGTCCACTTGGTCCAGCGCCACCTGGTGGATGGAAAGCTCTTCCACAGGAGCTGCTTCAAGTAATGTCACGCCGTCATGTAATGTAATTGTGCATGCTGTGGTGTGACACTGTGGGTGCTGATGGGTGCTCGTGTGCTGACAGGTGCGCCGAATGTTCCAACATCCTCCTTTCTGGGACCTATAAAGTTGGGCCCAAACCCGGCACCTTCGTCTGCACGACTCACCAGGATGCCAAGAGTGGCCTGAAGACTCTGCCGTCCCTTGGGGCGGCTCTGTGCAGACATGACCCCAAAGCAGACACTGGCATCACCTCCACAGGGCTCAGAAATACAGGCGGTCACGCTCTGCGTTCCTCCTGTACGGTTCCCGGAGGGCCCATAAACGTGGTCTCGGCCGGGTCTCCCTGGACCCCCTCTGCTGCTAAGACTCAGGCAGCACGTCGACACTTCTTCCAGGCCGGCCTGGACCCCCAGCCAGTCTCCCGTGTACCGGCAGCTGCTGATGAGAAAGACAGAGCCCGGGCGTTGGTGAGCAGCAAGCTGACTGAGCTGAACCGCAATAACAACAACATGGCGTCCAAAGTCGGGCTTAGGAATGCTGACGGCCGGTGAGTCCTGCCAGTGTCCCTCAGCTGGAAAGAGAGAGTTACTGTTTCACAGGCTTAGAGGACCGTCATTCTTGGTTAGAGTCAAAATGAGTGTTTGTGTTAAGCTACCATCCCTTCAAGCCTTTACAAGGGTATTACTGGTGAAAATGACATCTTGACTTTTTTTTTGGGATGGTATGTTGTTTTTCCCTCTAATGCCTGTGTGGCTCAGGGTGTTTTCAGGAAGTGATCCTATTTGCTGTGTTGCTGAATTTCCAGCAGTCCTGTCAGTGTAACGAATGTACTGACCTTTGTCACCCCGGCCTCAGGAGCGGACTTGCCCCAGTTAGTGCCCCCGGTGGGCAGGGAGGCAAGAGCAGCGGTGGTGTGAGGATAGCGGAGCCAAAGACTGGTAACAAGGAGCATCAGAGCTCCCCCTATGGGTCCAAAGGTGAGCTGCATGAAACTAGGCTGTCTGTCCTAAGATGAGATGCTGCTTACAGCCAGAACCTTTTTTTTCCCCCCATTGGGAACCTATGCTAATCTTAACTTAATGGAGGTTTATAATGTATGACCGTCCCCTGTAATTTGCTGAGTATGGGCCGTGCATGTAACCTCAATCTAAGTGTTCAGATGCGAGTTCCCTCATGCTCCCTGGACCCCCTCTGCTGGTCCAGGGCGTGCTGTACGAAAAGAGAATGTAACCACTGTCCTGTCCTGCTCTAAGGTCAATGCATTACTTGCTGGTCCTTAGGGTCGACGTGTCCTTCAGGCTGGAGAGCGAACCTGAAACCTTTGTCTGGCAGACCAGTATCAAAGTAAGTTCCCTCCTCCCCCCCTGCCCTTCCGGATTTTTGGTATGCTCCAGGGTAAATGGGTATAGCCACACGGGTGAAACTACAAAATGGCCAAGGGGGGGAAAAAGTCGACCCTGTCTTTCTACCCCCAGGATATTCCCCCCCCCAGCCTCGCCGCGCTGCATAGTGATTGGCTGGTTGGGGGTGCAGCCACTAGCCCTGTCCCCTGCCCTCCCAAGCCCCAAGGAGTGTTGTGTTTGAAGCCCCCTCCCCCCCCTCCACCTTCAGCGAAAAGCCTTTACTTTGAGTCTCTCTCGGCGATCCAGTTCCCTTCGTTTCTTATTTCCTGAGGTGAGGCAGGATCAGGTGAGCTGGATTTGTCACCGTAACCTACGAGGGATGCTTGACCCCACCCCCCACACACTCTCTCCCCAGCCCTGCAGCTTTTGTCAAATTCGGCTCCCCGGCCTCCGAGAACACAACGGGGGGCTTTGGCGACCCCGACAGCGGCCAACAGGCTCAGCCTGCGGCGACGTCCCCCAAGGCCTTTGACGAGGCCCATGCCAGCCCAGGTAGGCACCGTCTTTGGAGCACAAACATGGCAGGGAGGTTAGTAACTGGGGCAATTCTAGGAGGTTTTAAGGTAGCTGGGGCATAAGATGGTCCATAATTCATACAAAAGTGTTGGTCCGTAATATGTTTTGAGTTGCTTGGTGACAGGGGGGTATCAAGGAGCAAATCAGCTTTTAGAAGAGGTCAGTGTCCTTGTGATCCCGCCCCCAGCACACTCCAACCTGACCTGTGTTAGAATAGGATTTCCCACTCCTTTGCATTGTAGTCATATGATTTTGCGGCAACTTTCAAGTCCACTCAAGGAGGAAATCCTGTCTTTCTTTGACCAGACATTCAGTTAAAATTGCAAACTCCCCCCCCCCCCCCCCCCGGTCATGTGCTGCAGGCTGCTCAGTGACAAGGTGCATAACTGCGCCTGGGAAAACTTTACAATTCTAATTAGCTGGCTAAGTATTTATTGATTATTTTTCCCCCCCCCATCCTCACAGGTTTAAGGGCTGGTAAAGGTTCACCTTCCCCATACAGCCTTAAGCCTGAAATGGAGTCACCCAAGGTAGGGCCATTGCACATTAATTATGCTTCTGACATATGGTCCTTCAATTGCTGATAGCAGAGCGTGGGGGGTGGGGGGATAGAATTGACAGGAGTCTGTTTAGAGCCTCATAGATAAATTTATCCTGGGGCTGTGCTGCCTTGTGATAAATTGCGCCCAAGACAAAAGTCTATGAAAGATGAATTAAAATGCCGTCAGCAGGAGAAGCCTGGTAAGAGTGCGGGGAGAATCAGAAAAAGGTCAGATTCGTCCCAAATGCTTACTGGAATTGGTGGGGGGGGGGCTCTGCCGTGAAGGGATTTCCCCTGTGTGTTTGTGCTGTACAATTTTACTAATTATAAATACAGAACAGAAAATGACCTAGTTGGGCTACGTTTAATGAAGTGGGTGTGAGATGTATAATTTTTTTTATGACCGTTTCTGGGCTCCATACTATGTAGATGGTTCTACCCTCTTTAGCATTGTTGCTAGCTGTTAGCGCTCAATGGTGTCTACATCAGGACAAACTCGGTTTACTTTCCTTGGGAATGGGAGCAAAGAGTGTTGGTGTCTGCTGCAACTGGCACTCTGCTGTGTTCAGCTGAGCTTCTTAATTCCGTTCGTCCTGCTAATTTCAGGACCGGTCGTCGCACATCTCGAAGGAGGAGATCCAGCGGGAGCTGAAGGTGCTGGAGGACGGCCTGAGCGAGCTGGAGGGGCGGGGCGTGGAGCTGGAGCAGCGTCTGCGGGGCGCCGAAAGAGGTGTGGGGCCAGCCCGGGGTCTGCCACTCTGTCCGTGTGTCCCCCCCCCTCCCGGCCCTGGGTCTGGTGCTCCGTCATTGCACGTCCCACCAAGCCCTGTGCTCACATCCTGTTTCATAGGAAGTAGTACTCCCCGGTGAACCAATAAGGGTTGATGTTTGTTTGTGCCATGAAGATGGTTATTCCTGTTATCCTTGGAGAAAATGGCTGTGGTGTGAAGGCCGTGTATATTTTCAATAATCTGGTACAGAGACGCAGTGAGCCTGGCGGTCCTGAGGATGAGGCCGGGGACAGCCTGGATAGGGCAGTGTCCATTAGGGTCACTCTCCAAATTCACACCCCGACAGTAGACGGGAGACCGGGCTGAGATGCTTGGACTTGATGATACCATTTCGCCCAGCTGCAGTTTATTGGACTGCAGCAGGAATCTGGGCTTCTGGGAAGGAAGCTAGTGACATGCAGGATGTGCATGCAAACTGCACCCCTAGCAGGCCCTGGGCCTGTAGCATCGGTCACTGAGCCGTACCTGGTTTGCTGTAGGCCTTCACCTCAGAGGCCAACATGGAGATGGAGCCTCTTTATCGCCATGCAGAACACAGGTGTTCCCTCAGCAGACACCAGTGACACTTGTTAGCCATTTGTACAGGTGCAGGGGGATCCTGTGTGTCTCCTTGAGACCCTGTACAGGTGAGTGAGCTTCAGCCTTATATCCAGCTCCCCAGAGCAGTTTTTAGGGTGTGCCCCCCCTCCCCTTTTGTTTCCTTTTTAAAGGTCCTTGCCTAAGGGCTGAAAAATGATTTTCAAGGTAAGGGATTTGAGCTGGTGACATCCTGGTATCTGGCAAAGACTCCTAACTCGCACACACCCCCCTTAAGGGTGTATCACTGACCTAGTTCATATCCCAATCTTTAATGGTCACTGAATGCTCTCATTCCCAAACTGTGTGTGTGTGTATTTGATGTGCCGCTCTCAGATGTAAAGCCTCATTCATGAAGCACCCTGTCAAAGACCCAAATATGGTCTCTCTCCTTCATTTTCTTCCCAATAAGCCTCCAGTTTCTGTGGGACTCAGATTCAGGATGGAAGCAGGCTAGGGGGGGGAAATCCGGCTGGCCGTAGAGTATGGGGGTGGGCGAAACTAGACATCCAACCCCCCCCCCCCCCCCCCCCCCCCCCGCCGGCACCTGTCGGCGCGCGCGGGGGCGGTCGCCAATAAAGGGTTGGTGGGCGGGGGCGTGCTGCGCCGCGGCGGCAGGCGGTTTTAGGTGGGAAGGGGGGGGGTGGGGGGAAGCCGGGTGGGCGCGAATGATTGGGGAAAGGCGAACCCAGACATCCCGCCCCCCCCCCCCCCTCCCCCTTCCCTGGAATGACCTTGAAGGAGCTCTGAGGCGTCGGTGACATATATTGTCTGGGGTCCGCAGACTTGCTGCCCAGCCGGCTGTCCTCCTCCTCCGTTTAATCAGGAGCTGCTCCTGCCTCCTGCTCCCAGGCCAGCGTGGAGCCATTAAGGAGAGCTGAGGAGGAGCTAATTGAAAATGTCAGATGAACAGCAGTCGACTCCAATGTCAAATGGGTGTCTGAGGGGAGTCATATCACATGTATATGTGTGCGCGCGTGTGTATATATAAATTAAAATAGAGAGCAACTTAAATTTTTGTTTGATTTGTTACCATGTTCTGAAATCTGTTAAATGCTTATTTTAATAGGATTTACTGATGACATTTCAGCCACTACCTGGAAGTATTTACCCTTTAAGGAGAGTATCATAATTGTGTGTACTTGAGTAAATGATTGGTGTGTGTTTAAGTTCAATTGAATTTTGGTACAAATGCATAGTAAATCCCTTCTGAATGTATGCTGACTTTTTTTTTTTTTTTTTTGCTTTGGGGGGCGAAATACAGTGCACTTTAGACCAATAAATTGCCATATTGGATCTATTAACTGCTCACATTGATTTTTGTAAAACAAATAATATAAAAATGTGCTAATATGTATCAGTAGTTCCTCCTGAATTCCCATACATCAGATCATCATGATGCACTCTGCACATGAGTGTTGCTGGCTCGTTTCTCACCTGCTGATGGTGCTTCTGTGTTTCAGAAGGACAGGATGACGTCTTTGATGCGTTGATGGTGGACTGGTTTGCCCTCATTAGCGAGAAGCAGAGTCATGTGAGAAAGGAGTCCGAGCTGGTCTACATGTAAGGCTACCGTCCTCCAGCAGGGGGAGCCTGACCACTTGCCCAGCCACAGCTGTGTGGCTAATATTTACCTGGAGTTCTGTGTGTGGGTTTGCCGGTTTTAGTGCGAAAATTCAGGATTTGGAGGAGCAGCAGCCTGAAGTGGAGGTGCAGCTGCGGAGGCTGGTGGAGAAGCAGAGTGAGTCGCTGTGGTCTTTGCCGCCACCTTGGGGGGGGGGTCTGTAGTACGCAGGTCTGCTGCGTCATGCGTATCCACACCCCCACATAAATGCAGGTGATCTGAAGACGGCTGCAGATCAGAAGCGGGAGGAGGAGCTTATGGCCAAGCTTCTGGAGATCGTCAACGACAGGAACGCCATCATTGAGGGGTTGGATGAGGACCGGCTAAGGTTGGTTCCCCCCCCCCCCCCCCCCCCCCCCCCCCCCTCCCCCCCCCCCCCCTCCCCCCCCCCCC
>JAABNY020000045.1:5757275-5769274 GCA_015164015.2 Brevimyrus niger | reverse complement strand
GCTGGGAGGGGGAGCTTAAGGCCAAGCTTCTGGAAAACAGACAAAGAAGAAACACACACAATGGGGGGGTGGATAAGGACCGGGCAAGGGTGGTTCCCCCCCCCCCCCCCCTGCTCTCCATGCTCTTCCCTTTCAACCCTACAGCTGAGCCAACAGCATCTGGGTGGTCATCTCTTGGTGACGAGGTCTTGCCACTGCTTAGAGCGCAATCTGACTCGTGTACGGAGTTGCATACCTCATCTTCATCTAGAGTTCCGTCTTCTAGCACGTAGATGTTTTGTTGGCAAGTTAAGGTCCGCTGATGTGGCCTGTGCTCCTTGATGATCAAAGGCGATCATGAACTCTGAACACAGTCATTGGGGATCTTTCACTGTCTTGAATGATGGCACATCTAGAGCCCTTGTTAAATTTGACGTAGTTAGATGGGAAGACTAAAGCTTTCTACTCAAAGTATTGGAGGAAGTGTTTGGCAATTTTCTCAGATTTATAATTAAGTCCCAGGCAGCCACGTGACCATCTGGCCTCCACAGTGAACATGGAATCTGAACTGAGATCAGTTTTATAAATATAGATCAAATGACATCCAGCATTTATGTACAGCATCCCTCGTTCCCAGGTGCCAAAACACTATGAAAAGCATCTGTAAGGTTAGACTGGAAAGTGCAATAAAACAATGAATTCTTTACTATGAATATTCTATCCCCTGCTTTTCTCAGTGTGTGTTGCCTGCTCTTACTTTACCAAGTTTCCCAGTTGTTTTGAGGTGCATAAGCAAAGGTGTCCATATTCATTCCCATCTGGCATGTTGAGTGGTCATTGAGTGCGATTTGTAAAATCACTCTGTGGGTGTGTGACATCCTGGCTGCTGTTTAGGGAGAAGGATGAGGATGAGCAGCTCAGCCAGATGATGGAGCAGCTTGGTGAGTCTCGGCGCCCCTTGTACTGTCCTGGCCCCCTGGCCCTGAGCTGCTCTCTCCAAACGGACGAGCTTGAATAGAAAAGCGTTTTTTATAGTTTCCCAGTTCAGGACAAAGTTTTGCTGGGATTTCCCTTTGTCTGCATTTTGTTGTAGCGGGAACATCATGCGTTTAATTTCCACACGGAAGACTAACATGCGATTTACGTGCAATCTAATTTTCGAAACAGGCAAGAAAACGACCAAAAAGAAGCAAAAGTCTGTGGTTAAGAAACTTTTCAAAAGGAAGCAGAAAAAGAAAGCGGGGAAGGCCTGCTAACAGGATGCGGCGTGGGTCCGTCAGAGGTGAGCTGGTGCGGGAAGAGAGAAGAGCGCCCTCTATGAGTGACCGCCTTGCTTGCACCGCTTTTTTGACTGGATACTCCACACTGGCGTGCCGACGGTCCTGTGACCCGCTGTAATTTGGGCTGCGTAGGGCAATCTCACTGTATTCATGCGTTGCTGTTCCTAGATGTGTAGTCATGGTTTCATTATCCTTCACTGTTTTGAAACTAATTCTTTGTTCAATTGAATGTCACTGTTATTTCTTTTTCTTTGAAAATCACACAGAAAATGTGGTTTGTGCTTATTTTCATGCGAAAGTAGTTTTGGTCTGAATATTCCCTGTTCTGGGGCTTCTGTTCAGTTTGTGTCCTATGCTGCTGTTTCATTTATAAATCTGTGTTTTTACGCAGCCTGAAACCAGCACCTTTTATGATGACACCATTCGGGTTTTGATTTTAACCATTCGGGTTTTAAGACTCGTATTAAAGTTCAGAGGTATGTTTCTGTGAAAGGCTTTTAATGAGGAATATTTTAATGCTCCCCCCATTTTTGTGCTGACACTGTCATGGGGGGGCAGTGTGTCAACTACCCTCCTCTGAAGGATGTTTTGGAGGCTTTTATCAGAGTAAACATTTTAATCCGAGTCCTGCTTCCACTTGGGTGTGTTTGACAGAATTTGCATATAGTACCTTTGTAATGATTATACTGCCGTAAAGTTTTGTCCCCCCGTAAGGATTGTGCATATGTAATAACTGTGTGCCTGATTTGACACTATTCCATGTTAATTCATTACTGCCTTGGCATGGGATTGTTTTAAACATGATTTGCTCTCCAATAAATGCATTATTAAATTTAAAAATATGTCATTGGGCATGGATTCACACACCAAAATAAGCCTGTCCTGACATTTTATGAGCGGTAATTAAAAGAAACTATTTCCCGAGTCCACTTCAAGTTATTCAGATTTTTCTCACATCTGTGAACATATTTATGTGGTTATGGTAAATGTTATTCCTCTCTCAGGCTGCAGGTTCAGCATGTTTGGAGTACCTATAACCCACCAGCAGGGGGCAGACCCTTATACACCATATCCTGCCATCCCGTGAAATTGGCCGTTTTTGTGTCCTGAATCATCTAAACTGCAAAAGCAGTTTGCGTGTTCCCGTGTTAGATTCTGTGCAGTTGGTGCAAGTCAAATGTTCATAGTTGAGACACCATATCAATAAAATGGGTAAGAACGTAAAATCGGCTTTCTTTGAATTAGCCAAGTAGTGGTAGGGGCAGGTTAATGATTCCCACCATCCCCTTTAGTGCCATAGCCTAGGTCACATGTTTTATTAATTTTCGAGTTAAGAGCCCTCACTGTGTTCCTTTTGCACCGAGCGTTTCGGGAATGTGGGTTAATGTGGGGTCCCCCCCCCCCCCCCATGCGAGTGACAGCCAAGGGTGACTGAGATATAAGTTAATTAAAGCTTTACATTCACTCTGCCGCACATGTCGGCGCCTCTGCAATTAAGAATCAAAGGCGAGGCTTTAATATCGAGGCCGTCTGATACACGGTTTGAACAGGAGCTGGTCCTGCTGCACATGGCCATTTAAAGCGGCCTAGAATTAAAGATACATTAATATTCATAAGTGAAACGATGATTGCCACCAAGGCTTGCTTTCTGAGACCATGCTGCTGGTGCTCAGCTGACACCAGGGGGGACATTAGCGTCAAAGGAAGCTGTTTTTTAGATCTTGTTACAAAGATTGACTTTTTTAATTTTGGTGGGTTGGGGTTACGCAGATGGACCTTGGTTGTATATCCTGTATCACATGCAATTTATGCTGGAAAAGTGGCTTTTTTCATTTATATAAAAGGAAATCTTGTTGCCATGACAGCAAGAAATGCAGAAACAAAAACAGTGCATAGGACAGCATAAGGCCTGGACGTTTTAACATGGTGGAAAACAGCGATGTCACAACCCATGTGTGAGAGGTAATAAGTGTCACCCTTAGCTCTGACTGCTGTAATTATTGTCCCTAAGGATCACTGGCACTGTCAAGCGAGGGACAAACCTTGCCTCTAATTATTGCCCACCGAGGTAAAGGACTAAGTGCTCTACTCGTCAAGATCATAACATTCGTGGGGGGTCGGGGGGGGGCAGCTCAGCTCCTTCACCAACTAGCTAAGAAGTCCGAGGCCACCCTTGGCTCGGCTGTTCCCATGGGCCACTTGTTTTGTAAAACTGAGCTTAGACTTGCTTCGTGTGCCCCTCAAATTTTAGATCTTCCCTTTGAGATCATGGTCTTGCTATAGTAATTGTGCATTATAGCTTTTGATATATATAATTTAAAGCTCAGTGCTGCTTGCTAGCTTTCCGGGCTCTTACCCCACGTTATGGAATCCTTTATATGAAACATAACCGTTATATAACCTTTTAAGCGGAATAAGGTCATGTTAGCCTGGGACCTACCCAAGGAGTCAATGGGTGACGGCCATCAATTGCTCACTGGGGGAAATATAGAGATGCAAATGAGGCAATTGCATGTTTTTGGACTCGGGAGGAAGCATGTGATCAACGTGTAAATTTCAAGCTTTTATTGTCCTGTCTTGCCTATTTACAGTTTGGAGACCAGTGGGGGGGGGGGAGGACAATAGGGCCAAAAGCAGTGCAATAAGAGACAAGAAGAAGCAATAAATAGCAGGTGCGTCGGATGTAAAGAGAGAGGCACTAGGACCGGGAGGTCAAACTGTATTATTCAGGTAAAATTTTAATTTGAAAAAGATTTACATATTCGACAACAGAAATCCAGGTTTGAATTTTTGATGGTTTATGTTGGCAACAGTTAAGTCATCAAGCTTCCTCATTTCTTTTTCTCCTAATTTGTCTTTGTTGTGTAATGTAAAATAAATGATTGGTCACTAGGGGCAGACTGCTATTGAGCTATCCAAAATGGCTGAAACTCCCCAACATGTAGGCTAGTGGAACAATGTGTGATTTTCAAGAAGAATATAGCGGTACAGTAACTGTTTTGAATTTTGCTGGCAGTCATTATTGCAGAGACCCCTCACCTCCCCGTTTCGTGAATAAATAGCATTGCTTTGGAAAATACCGTCTGACATATACCACGGTATAATGTATGAACTGTATGACGGTATGAAAAATTTAATATTGACCAAACAGTATTTTATGCATGTAAACAGCCTATTTCATGCATGTAAGCTTATGTCCACTGTCTAATGCCAATCATTTGATAGTTTAATTTCATGCCACAATTTAGATATCTTTTTCTGTTGCTGCCCGTGTTTCTGTCCTGTGGGTGGCTAAATAAATAACATATTGTTGTATGATACTGTCTCATCATTTTCCTCACTTAAGACTGTAGCAGGCTAACATTGCAGGTTTCACCATCAAGATCAGTTGCAGGTGTTATGCCGAAAAAGGCATCCCTGCCTTAGAATGCATGCCGGTGTTCTGACAAAACTTCATACCTATCGACCCTTTTTGCGCATGTGCTGTTCCACCATCTTGGGATTAGGGTTAGGTTTTGGGGGGGTTAGGGTAAAAGTTAGGGATAGGACTATCGATTAGCAATATGGTATGATGTTCTGATAAAGTATGACGTTTTGTCAGAACACCAGTGTTCTGACGAGTTGAGCTTTTAAGGGTTTTTTGGGTTTCAGGGTTTTATTAGGGGTTCGGACTAGGTTTTTAGGAGGGTTTTGGGGGTTAGGGTTTTAAGGGTGCTTTGGGGCTATTGACTAGCACTACGGTAGCCTTACTCGACCAAGTAGCTCAACTCGTTTCAGATCAGCGACCAATCAGTCATTTAGAGGCAGGCATGCATTCTACGGCAGGGATGCCTTTTTCGGCATAACAGCGGTTACTGGCTTAGGCTACTGTGTGATAATGACCTAGTTTAACGGTAAATACAGTATTAGAATATCTACATGTGATAAATCGGTTATCAGGGTTGCCAAGTTTAGTCAGCTGGCTGAAGTGAGACTTAAATTTGCAACAAGTCTGCACACGCACTTACATGTATGTAAGACTTTTATTACCTTGTAAATTGTAAGGTTTTTAAAGTACCCCAGTGCTTTTGATATAGCTAATTCGACGTTTGACAAAATAATATAGATTTTCTGTAAGATTTCTTACATGAGCGTGAGGGCCTGAAAGCGTGAGTGTCCTTGGTTACGTTATAAACCCTAATGGCCGCTGAGGTGGAGGTCCCGAGAGAGCGCGTTCCGAATGGATCTGCTGCTTTTCCTCCCTCGGGAACATGTTTGTCAACTGACTGACATAAAGGCAGCTGCCCCTAAGCAGACAGGCAGGAAGGAAAGAAGAAACACAGAAACATGGCTAGTTGACTTGATGGAGAGTCTCTCTCGGGTTTCGGATGAATCGTTGTCCCTTCCCAAAAACGGCCTGGTCCCGCCGCATCATTTCTGGGAAGCTAAGATTTGTCTATGTGCTTCTGCTCGTAACCTCCGCTGCAGCGTTCTTTAGCAGGGCTACTGAGGTAGATTTGTGTGGAGCCTGCAGGCTTCGGCCTGGTGTCTCCCTCTGGCTTTATGGATCACGAAATGACTTTCCCACCCCTAATGCAACTCTAAATAACGTTTATGTGTGCGTTTAGCCGCACTCTAGACCAGATCAGTGGATTATTTGCCTTAGGTTTGCACTGGGGCACAGCTTAGTAAAGATGGTATTCATGACAATCTACAGGGTGTGGGGATGTTCCTGTAGCCTGCATACCCAAAATGCATATGTTAACTCAGAAACATTTGCCATTTATGTTAACTATCGTGTCTTTTTTTTGGGGAGGGGCTGCCGGCTGCCCTCCGAGTTGTTTAGCTAATGCTTTAAGCACAAATTTAATTTCCATCCATCCACTTGTCATATGCCTGGTCAAGGAGTCTGGAGCCTATCCCGGAAGCTACAGGAACACGGCAGGGAATAACCCAGGATGGGGCATCAGATCTACTATTTAATACACACTGGATTGTAGTAACCTCCATATATGTGCATTGCACCTGGTCATTCACTCAGACGTTAAATATTTTTTTGTGATTTTGCTGAGAAACCTAGTTATTTTTTAAAATTTACTTTAGCTTTGGAATACGTGGAATCTTTCTGAGCTTTAATAGCCAGCGGAAATGATTTGTATTTATTTAGCTTCACACGACTGCAGATTCCTCATGGCCACGGGAGTCATTTAAATCTTTTGTTTTTCAGTAGCTGAGGAGGTTACCCTTGGCAGGATGCCAGGGAGGAAGCAGACGTGACCATTGCATTCATTTTGTTCCCATCTGTGCTCCATTGTTCACGTGCTACCGCGAATTCCTAAAGCACGCGTCCCGCGAATTACGCTTATGCGGGTCAGAGCAGCAAACCGCTAATTGCTATGATGCTGATAAATAATTATGGCAGGATTTTTTTTGATGCTGATACTGTAGGAAATGATGGGATTTTAAGAAAAAAAAGAGAAAAAGAAGCGAGTAGAATGTAAATGAGAATTTCATTGTGTGACTTCCAGACGGCAAAATATTTAATTTGTTGTAGTGGCAGTTTGATAAAACGTGTCATGATGAATAATTAAGCTGACGGTCATATTTTCTCCAGGCTTAAGAACCCGTGTCACCTTTATAACATACAGCGTCAACCTGCGCTTTTCCTTAAGCTGCTGTAGAGTGATTTCCTTGACATCTCGGAGCTGCAATTAAAGCGTTAACCCCATCAATTTGGGGCTAGCACATTGGAAATGTACGTTTTCATATTCTGACATTTTAAGCCTTTTAACAAAATTCCAAACCAAATTCACAACCTTCCCCCGGGGATTAATTTAGCATCTGAGTAAAAATGGAGGCGGTGTGTGTGCGCGCGCCCGCCTTATTTTCCATTGACTTGTAGTATCAGTGTTAGCGTGATACTAATTAGCAAACAAATTACATTTTTGGCAACAGAACACTTCATTGTGACAACGAGGCTTGTAGAATAACAGAACCTGAATAGAATAAATCCTCCTTTGTGAACAGAAGAGCCGCTAAAAGATGCTAACATGTCAAACTGGCACGGTAGCTTCCCTACACAGCAGATGCGTGTGGTCTAATGAACCCTCAAAAGTTTAACCCCGTATGGCCTGGCAGGCTGATGCATGATGGCTATTAGTGTCCTGGTTCAAATTTTAGCGTCCCAAGTGTCCTCCTCAAGTGGCTCCCAGCCCCTCTTGAGCCATTGTTTTTCCTGAAGCATTTCAAGCATTGTTACAAAGCAAGTTGGGAGATCAGGAAGAACGAGCCTTTTCAGCAGATCTCTCTGATCAGCGATGCATTGCAATGGGGGAGGGGGTTAAGGTTCAGGTGGCAGTCGATGGGTTCTCTGCCTCATAACCGGACCTGGTTAGTTAGATACTTCTGTCTTACCTTAAGAGGTTAATGCAGATTAGGTGCTGTTTTCTTTGGGGGGGGGGAATTCTGTCTGTCAAACGTGGCCGATTATGTCACTGGCTTAGAGGCGAACAGCAGGCCCAGTCACACCAGCTGTCCGAGCCCCCCGCCAGCCCGCCGCGCCGCCCTCTGTATCTCCCGGTCCGCCGTAGTCACAGAATGTTCCGGTCCTTCCGAATGGATTGACGGCAAATGCTCGTTAATTAGGGTCCATTTAACGACTACATGCATTGAAATAAAAAAAAGCTGAGAAAGTGATACTTCCAGGTGCTAAAACTGGAATGAAAGCTGAGATCCACGTGATCAGTGCTCTCCATTTTATTTGTTTATAGGTTTGCCCGGTTTTTACATGTAGCACGCCAGTAAATAAAAAAATATATATTTAAATGTATGATATATAAATATAAAGGTAACTCCTGATATTATATGCTGGAAGCACTTTGCCCTGCAGCTTCAGTTTTTAGTGATACCTTGTTCATACATTTATGGCAACAAATATTTCATAGGTAAAAAGAATTAGGGGATTAAACCTTGAGTGAGCGCTCCTATAAATTAGCATATATATTACACAATGCTGTTTTGCTACTTTCTTTACAGTGCGAAAGAACATATTTTACTTACAACATATCAGCAGAACATGCAAATTTATGTAATTTAATTACCCGCTGTGTTTTTTTTCCTTCTTTTTTTTTCTCCTGGGTTTAACCTCCTTTCATTGCAAGCCTGTGAATCTTGGGGTATGTTCACGCTGTCTGAGAATTTCCTTCGCCTCCCTCGCTCAGCAACTTGCTGAACTGCGGAAAGCAGACGTGCGTGAACTTTGGACGCTGGCACTGAGCGTTAAATATCTGAAGTAGCTTATCAAATTGGGTCAGCTAATTGGGCACTTAGCTTATTTCTGCTTCCTCACGAAACCACGTCACATTTTAAATATCGATACTTTTTCGCTTCACACCTTGTACACGTTTGGGCCTATCAGGAGCACATTGGCTCTCATTGGCATCTTTGATTGCTGCAGATAGTCTTGGGTCTGGGCAGTTTGTGTGGTTCAGCGCATTCAGGGATACTGTGTTCAGGGATCCCGTCAGATATATTGCTAGCTATTCTCTCCCCCCGCTGAAGTTTTCATGAAGATTTCCCTATCCTGCACTGCTACGTTGTGTGAAATATGCAATTCCAGGTGCTTTGGTTTGCTTGGTCTGTTCGTGCCTTTGTCGTGGACCAGGTACAGCCTGCAGACTGAAGCTTTTGAAATCCTTGGCTTTAAGAAATTGCTTAGCATGTAACCCAGGGGCCGATTCCTGTCTGTTTAAAAAAATGTTTAGGACATATACAGTACTGCGCAAAAGTCTTAGATAATCATAGAAAATTATGTTTGAGTATTTGTAAAACTATGGTTTTATGGTTGTCAATATGTCTTAGTTTAGCCATTTCAAACTTCATCTCCTAAAGTCACCTCTATATTTTTGACTCAACCACTAGCACACCAGTTTAACTAAAGTACACCTCATTGACGTTTCAAACTATTTAAATCAATTAATTACATGAATTTGTGAACAAATTGATCAAATACATGTAACGGCTGGGATGCCCCTGAGGAGAGGTTTGGGAACTGAAGCGGTGTTCATCTAGCCATCCAACTAGATATCAGTAACTTTTTGAAGGAAATAAATGAATGTTTTTATTGTGCTAGTCGTGATATGCATATATTCTGATGTTAAACGTGATGTTAAAAGTTTTTTGTTTTGAGCAAATATATATTCACCACATCGATAAATAGCTTTAAGCATTTCCTTTGACTCCCTACGACTTTTGCACAGTGTTGTATATGTATGCATGAAACATGTTGCTTTGTTTTGTTTTTTAAGAGGTAAACATTACCAATGTATCACCTTGGAAGTTATTTTAATTATGATTATGACTTGGTGTCAGAGAAGGGCACCGTTTGTATGATTCACTAAATGTTTTCCGAAAACAAAAATATGTATGGGTTGTGTTATAATCGCTTTCATGATGTGCTGCAGACAAGCGATTCACGGCTCTGTCATAAACAATCGCATGTCCGTTGACTTAATTGCTACTGGCTGAATTATTCAAGCAAAGAAAAATCAGGTTTGATTTTTAAATGTAAGTTGAAGTATTAAATATAATGGTTTTCATTTTATTTGTTACTACAAGAAATGCCTCAAATCATAACATTTTACTGTTGCTAGATATTAAATAGCAGATTTAACAAAAAACCAAACAGTAAAAAATTGTTTTCAGAAATATTTTTTAAAATGTAGAACTCAAAATACTAAGTTCTCGAACTTAATCCATTGCGGACTCTGGATCAAATCCTAAAAAGTTCGAGTTCTGATCTAATTTTTCCTATAAGAAATAATGGAAAACCAATTAATTGTCACTAGTCCTCTATTATGTTCACGTTTCAGTTCGTTTCCCCAGTCCGGTCACTGGCTGCATTTGACTTGCTTACAGCGCTGACTCAAAGCGACGCATTCGGATCCTGACGCAATACATTATGGTTACATGTATTGCATTGCGACCTCTCACCCGGCTGCACAAACTGGAAGCGCCTCCGTGACGACACACCTTTGCCCTTATTGGCTAAAGAGTTTAGTTACATGCATGACGTTTGTATCCTAGGCAGTTCCGATACCTACTGTAATCTGCTATTTCTCCCGAATATCATGCAAAGCAGTGAGAACTAGTTCGCAGTTAATTTACCTGGTAAAATTAAATGTAATTAAATACCATAAATGCTCTAATAGTACAGGTAAGTTAATTGTTTATTTATTGTTAGTTACTGTAATGTTGCGCTGCTTTATTTGGTTAATCACCCAGTCTGTGAAGAAGGCATTCAAGTAAGAATTGCATTGCAGTATGACTCATTTCCTGGCGTGTTCAGTTTATATTAGGTCAGCATTCACGGTTCGACTTCTGATATGAAGATCGAGTTCTAGGTCAAGCTGGTTTGTTCGACTTTCAAGAAATTCGAGTTCTAGTGAGTTTGAGGACCGAGGTACCACTGTAATTAGTGAATCTCCCAGATCAAAGACATTACTTCATACCAACATTTTTTTCTGGCAGTAATAGTGATGAGAGTGTGGTCCTTAATTAAAGTACTCTTAGCTTAATTGGAGTTCATATAACATCTTTTCCTTGTAAAATTAAATTTCAAGTGCTTGTCAAAACCTTGCTGCAGAGGTACGAAGGCTTTCATTCCTGAATTTAACGGGAACATTTCCCCAGTTTGATTCCTGTGCTGCAGGCCATGTGGGAATTATGATTCAGAATATCAAACCAATGCAGAACAGAGGGTCATGGGAGCCAGGAGCCTATCGAGGAAACCCAGGAACACCCTGATGGGAATGCTGGTTTATTGCAGGAAACACCCTGCTGGGGATGCCAGTCCATCACATTGCATGGAAACACCCAGCTGGGGATGCCAGTCCATCGCTGGACATTTAGTTGAGGAAAGAGCGCTCACGTGTGCCCATAAGCAGAGAGCCCTGACTCTGAAACGGGTTCGTAAAGGTGTGTAACTTAGCCTTCCATGCATTCCGCCTGAATCAGATTTTGGATGCCTGCAGGCTGTTCTCTCCACAGGATGTACATCAGATATTCCAGGATTCTGCAGAGATTTTCATGTTGTTTCTTGATTTTTATGCTGTAAAGCTGATGATTGACATGCTAGCATAAGGTAAAGCTCTTTGTTGGTGTTGAAAGAATTTTCATTTGAGACAATAAACAGCAGCTACTTCTTTGAGCATTAAGCCGCAGGCGTGTATGACACTGGCGTCACACGCTGACCCCGATCCACTGTGATCACTCCCAGACCCGTCCCATGAGCACAGGCCACAATGTTACCGTGTCCTGGAACGGGTTAAGAGGCAGCAGCTGTGTCACGATCCCAGGGAAATGTCATTTAGACGAGAGGGTCAGGATCTCCTTCCAAATGTGCCTTTGAAACAATTGGAGGCGTTCTCACGTTGCCCTCGGCCCAATTAGTGCCTGGCTGCTGCCAAATGCTGATCTGTTTCCCAGCCTGGTGTGGCCATGCAGCCCCCCCCCCCCACCTCTCCCCGCAGATACATGGCACAGACCCCCCCCCCCCCCACCATCACTTGCTCCGGCCAAACTAACAACGGGATCGGGTAAAGCAGCCCAAATGCACCAGTGCCCCCCCTCAGGCTGTCAACAGAAGTATCTAAGACCCCCCCCCCCCCCCCCCCGCAACCCCCCCCCCCCAAACAACCCCCCCCACCCACACCCCCCCCCCCCCCCCCCCCCCCCCCCGCACCCGCGGGCGGCGCGCCCCCC
>JAABNY020000045.1:5737593-5751768 GCA_015164015.2 Brevimyrus niger | reverse complement strand
CCTAGTCCCACACCCGGAAAGGATGGACTTTTCGCCAGGATCCCTCAGCGTCCCTGTCTGATGGCGGTGTTAATCACAGCTCGCTCATGCGTGTTTAAGGCCGCTACGAGGCCTGCTGTGTGACAGGGAGCTTCAGCTAGGGGGCGCCCTCGCCATCCCCTGTAAGGCTGCGAGATTCTGTGACGGCCATAAACGTGCCCTGTATCCTGTACCCATTCCTCAGTGTCCAATCCAATAATAATAATGCCAATTAAAACCAATTAATTTCATTAGCAATGTGCAGTTTATATCATGTTTTCCCCTAAATGGAGGTTGCTTTTAAAATGAATGATTTTTCGCAATTGTAACAATCACTTCAGTGCAAGAAGCTACACCATTCAGTATTTGCAACATCCCTTTTTTGTCCTGTATTTTGGCCTGGAATCCCACTCGAGGCTTTTAAGTGTTTTATTTCTATCCCGTGGGCTTTGGCAAAGAGCGCTTGTGCTCTGGAACAGCCCCGTTAAAGGCTAACGTGAATGTAATGAGTTTCATGGCATCTTGGCGTGAGGTTTGCATAGAATCTAGGAAGTCGAGGCGAGGACATGAGAAACAGCCTCATCTGGACGGCGCGGGACGAACTCCACGGCCTGGGAAACGGGGTGGAGGTCATCGACAGTAATGGCGGCAGGTGCTGGCGAGGGTAAGACGAACAATCGTGCAGGACGCCACCTTCTGAGGGGGCATCAGCTCAGCTAATCACAGGCACCAGACCGCCCCCCTCCCCGGTCGATAACGCTTACAGTCACCTTCCTGTCCCGAGAAGCACAGGACAGGGGACACCCAGTACACACACCTACATACACACACACACATACACAGACTCAAAGTGGGCGGTTTAGATATATGAGAGCCTAACTGCGTGTTTCTGAATTGCGGAAGGAAACCCACAAGACATCCTGGAATATTCTAGAAGACATTAAACATTTTCCTGGTACATAAAGGCGTAAACTCTCCAGACAAACTGCCCAACGAACTGGACACATTCTGCACACGGGAAATACATGAATCATTATCAACACGACCCCCCCCCCCACCCCGAACTGTATTTATTTAGGCAATATTGATGGGTTTAAAATGCAATGCTGCCCGTGAATTTCTGTACATGTGAGGTGTTCCTGGGCCTCCGCGTGTTTCTTTGTCACCCAAAGAATGGCCCCATCTGTCAAATCTGCAGCAGAAACCGAAAATGATGAGTTGAGGTTTTACCCAAATAAGCAGCCTTAGGTGGTGCTGGGGGCAGCCGTCCTAGAGGCCTTCTGTACCCGCAGGCCTGCTGAACCCGCCGGCCTGCTGTGGAGGGCCAGAACAAATCCAAGGTGATTGAAGGTGCTCTTGGCCCAAAGGCAGCCCCAGAAAATTGTGGGGGGGAGGCTGTTTTGCCCTCCCCTTGCCTCGCTCCTTCCTAAAAGCCATTACGTAATGGTGCAGCGCCATCAGACTGCAGAGTGACTGTACTGTAATTAAGCAGTTAATTGCAATGTAGCTCTTGATTAGCTTTGGGGGATGGGAATGTTTAAACAGCCTGAGATGTTGTGTACATTTACAGAAATTGAAGCTAATTTCGCTGTCTCTGCCTATTACTGCATTAATTTAATTTGGTATAGCTTTTAGCTCATTAACACATCTAATTAATTCGTTGACTCCGCTATTAAGTTGTTTCTTTGAAACTGACGTCTCCTGATAATCTGGATAGAGGGGGATGACAGATCAAGCTAGAAGCAGCCTGGGAAATGATTAAGAAAAGGGACAGAGCTTGATGGGCCTCACTGTCAGTTATCCAGATACAGGGATGAAAAACAGTAACTGACTGGCTGCACCGAGCCAGAATTTTTAGCATGAATTTGTGGGAAATTAGCTGTTAATTTGATGCCGGTTTACCCAGCGCACAGGTCACTGACTGCAGGACAGATTCGCCTCTCTGGGTACAGTGCTTGGCTTAATTATCCAAACAGTATGAGTGTCATTCCGCTTTACTGAGTGTGGATTCGAAACATTTTATTTTGCGAATTAAAAAAAAGGTTAGTTTCTGCTTTAATACAGGTAAAATTTAATTACTGACCTTAGATCTGTGCCAGGCTGGAAATATATATATGATTCATCATTCTCATTAGTATTATTATTATTAATATTATGTGGGATGTATCTTTACCTAAAGCATCTTTATGAATTTATTTTATTCCTTAGTTTCATTTCTTTTTAACCCTGAGTCTGTGGGCAGGCGGTTAACCATCTTCTATAACTCTTATGCAGTGTGCAGTGTACAGTGATTCCTGGAGGAGCAGAGGACATCCGTAATGGCATTCCAGTCCTTCGTGAGACACACACCAGCACACTTAGAGTAACTAACTGGTCCACTTAAACACATCACATTACTGTGAGAGGAGACCTACAGTGCGAGTCAGCAGACACCTTTGACAAACATCTCAGTGTCGTTTTCAGAGGTGCTGTTTCCTCTTGTTTTTATAAAATGGAACGGCTGTGAGGTTAGAAATTATTATGTTGTTACAGAGGGCAGGCAGGAGCGCAAGAGAGATTTTTGAAGTGTGGGGGTGGGGGGCGAACAAACAGTGAGCAAAAGGCCTCAACTCTGAAGCTTATCCAGCCACACTTACTGACGCATTCAGCATGATTTAATATATTAAACATTATGAATGACACTAGCCAGCATACATACAATGCTATCGTGTTGTCTGGTATGGATTTACCAGTCACCCAGAAATGGCCAATTGGACAATAGCATACACAACAGATTTCTTAATAATTTCTTGCAAGTTTACATTTACTGAGCCCCAGTATACTGTATTGCTACATATTAGGTGAGGACACATTCAGAGATTTATAGCTTTTTAGCTTTTTCTAACAGACATACAGTAATTTAACATTAGCTCAAACTAGGATGAAGTAGATTTCTTTGTCGCAGTAACATATGTTTTATATCTATATTTTCTGCACCCAACAGTATTTCTATACCAGCTTGATATAGATTAAGCCAATATAGAATATCTGTCTACCTACACTGCTTTCACTGCTATTTGAAAGAACAATGTGACAGATCTTACCTTTTTCCGGGTTGCTTTTTTTTCTGTACTGCATACAACTTTGGTCCCTGTGACCAAAACTGCATCCGGCACAATTTAAGGATGTGTGCACTATGTCTACCTGGAAACGAGATAAAGGGAGGCAGCGGGAGAGCATGTGTACAGACATGGTATGCGCGCATGTTCATAAGTACGGGGATGCGCTTGTGTAGACAGACATGGGGATGCATGCGCATGTGCACATGCACAGGGAAGCATATGTGTGTGTATACAGACATGGGAATGTGTGTGTGCACAAGCACGGGGATGAGCACATATGTATACAGACATGGGGATGCATGTGTGTGTATTCAGAAATGGATATGCGCGCATGTGCACAAGCACGGGGGATGCATGCACGTGAGTATACAGACACGGGGATGCGTGCGTGTTCACAAGCATGGGGGATGCGTGCATGTGTATTCAGACATGGGGATGCATGCGCGTGTGCATGTGTGTGTATACAAACATAGGGATGCGCATGTGCACAAGCATGGGGATGCAAGTATGTGCATACAAACATGGAGATGCATACGCGTGTCTATACAGACATGGAGATGCATGTGTGTGCGCACAAGCACGGGGATGCATGTGTGTGTACAAGCACGGGGATGCACGTGTGTGCATAGGCATGGGGATGGGTGCGTGTGTATACAGAAATGGGGATGCATGCGCATGTGTGTATACGGATATGGGGATGCATGCACGTGTGCATGTATACGGACATGGGGATGCATGCATGTGTGAGGGGACTCCTTCCTGCAGCATGCTGTGAGTAGTTTGTGAAGGTTGACGCAGTTTTATAGTTTGATGAGTTGAAACATCATGGTATCAGTCTACTACTGTACTTATCAAAGTTTTGTTATTTTTTCACTTAGTGAAAAAGTGGGGGAATGGAGTAGGGTCCCTATATAACTGGGGAGGGATGTGTCCCCTCGTCCCCCTCACCATCTGCACCCCTTGGGGGGTCCAGCCACTTGAAAGTACATACTTGCTGTGCAAATCAGATAATCTGACAGATTAATCAATGCAGGTTCTCTCTGTTTAGTTTTCTGAAGAGTGTGTGTGTGTGTGTGTGTGTGTGTGTGTGTGTGTGTGGGCAGGGGGGGAGGGGGTTATATATCGCATAGTGTGGATCAAATTTCCCCACAATGTGATAAGAATCCTGTTATTTTGACATTGTGTGGACAAACTTCAACTAAGGGTAAACAGGATATAAATTGAATATTACAATCGAAAAAATAAGAATGCCTAAAGTCTCATATTTTGTTTGGTTACTTATGGTTACGGTTAGGGCTGGGTAGTTGTTAAGGTCGTCCTGTTTGGACTAGAGTGTTATCCATAGAAATGAATGGCGAGTCCCCACAAATACATAATAACAAACCTGTGTGTGTGTGTTTCTGGCCTCCCCAGGCATGAAAAGCAGGGAAAAAATGGCCTGTTTAGCACGTCATTAAACACTCGCTTTAATGACAGCCGCCTGGGAGAGCCGTCGCCTGCGTCATGCGTATCGCGTTATCAGCAGCTGCGTCAATTAACCCCTCTCTCTCCGGGGAGCCGTTAGGAGACACAATACTTTCAAACTGCATATGGCTGCAATTAAAGAGCCAGTACATCTGTGTATCTGTACTTCCCTGCTGTGGGTTTGTGTGAAGGTTTCTGAGGGCCGAGTGTAAATACACAAATGCAGAAGAAAGAAGGAAAGTAGGAAGCAAGAGAGAAAGAAGGAAGGAGGGGAAAGTAGAAAGCAAGAGAGAAAGAAAGAAGTAAGGAAAGCAAAACAAAAGAGAGGAAAGAAAGTAGAAAAAGCACGAGAGACAGAAGGAAGAGAAAGGTGGAAGGAAGGAAGGCAGAGGAAAAGAAAGAAAGGAAGGAAGAAGGAGTTGTTCGCCCTGTCCCTCTTCAGCACCATGGCTATATAATGACAGGAACTGGTTGTGTTGTTCGATTTTGAGGGTCTGGCATTTGTGGACGGGGAGACCCGCACTGGGAACATGGCCCCCGCTGCTGAGAAGAGCCAGCACAGGTTCCGGCTGAGGTTTCTCAGGTGCTCAAGGTTTTTCTGAGGGATACTGACGCATTTCTGAAGCTTTGGGCAATTCCCCTGGTCCTGCCGCTTAGCCAGTTTGACCTGCAGGGTCCAACTACTCCTAGAACATGCCGGAAAGTCTTTAGAATGTTTGCAAGAATGTGGGGTGAGACACAGAGCTCCGGCAATTGTGCCCATACGGTACCTATGGGGGGGGGGGGGGTATATTTCACAAGGATGTGTTTCTAAACGTGACACATTGGCATCCAGCATTCCTTTCGGAATCTTTGTCTATTTACATCCCCATGAAATATTCAGACTGTCATATATTCTTTAAAAGCGACATTATCAGCCGTCTCTACATCTGTTTCCGCGTTAGAGTGTGTCAGTATGATCAATACCCACAGCAGGCCCCGGAATAGTGCAACACCTCTGAATACGCCAGCGTTTCCTGCCAAATAGCTGTTTTCAAACTGTGATTTCTTGTGACAGAAAAAAAAACAGCCCTCTACTGAAGTAATAGGACGTCTGCAGGCTTCTGTTAGCTGAGACCACTATACTGGCCGATTCACCTAATCGTAGCCTTGAGTGAACCAATTTAGATTACCTTTCTCATCTGGAGAACCTCGCGGCCATCCGAAAGCCCTTCAGGACCCGAGCGGAGTCGCTGCACTCGGCACGATAGATTGATACACGTTTGAGGTGAGGGGCTTGATGAGAGATTTAAATGAAACATGAAATGTAGTAATTAGGGTGCGATTTCCAATGACTTTCACAATTAACTTTTTCATGGACTGTTTATTATGATCAAAAGTTCTACAGTATCGCCCATGTCCTTATATCCCCGAGGCTCAGCCTGCCTCAGGCCCCGAAGCCGAATCAACGCTGTCTTTGTTTGGAATGGAGTGAAAGGAATGAGTGATTTGTGGGCATTTTGTGTGAATGGTCATTATTCTATCAATTCAGGCCGTAATTCAGAGGAATTGAAAAATAATGTTGCTATCAGGACCTGCTTTAATGGGAGTTTAGAATGAGTGAATATTCATGAATCTGAGCAAATAGACAAGTTCGTATGAAGCTGAATCTGTGGCATCTGATTATCTTCCTCCTGCGATTCATCCAGGTTGATTTGCTGCCCGAGTAAAGCGGAGCTGGTTTGCAGTGGAGAAACATGCCTTTCCTATCGCTTAGGCCACTTTGAGGTCACCGTCGACAGTCCTCAAAAAAAAGAATGCCTATTTGTAAAGGTCGTGGCGTTTCTATTAAACTGCCGATCGTGTTCGCTATTGTGGATTTAGCGGAAAGTTTATCGCTGTCAAGGGGGGGGGGAGATGACGTAAGAGCTGAATATCGATAAAATGTTCCTAGCTATGGTGGATATGGGAATTAGAATTAGAACTATTGAATTAGAAAAGTACAAAAGGGACCTGGGTCAGCAATAATTTAATCTGGATTAACGGGCACGTAAACATCAGCGGCAGAGTTTCGGCGCTGAGAAGTTTATCCTGCTTTTTAATAATTAACAACAGCGCCCCCTCCTGGGCCCCGCCCTGCTTTGCAGTGCTTAATCACATTGTCTTTATATGGCCAAACGACGTATTTAAGGCCCGGGGCTTCCTCCCTAGTCAGAGGTCTATCCCGTGCCCCTCTGCGATTAATCCCAGTATATTTCCGTCATTATATATGCCGACAAGGAAATTAGGCGATTCAACTTCCTACTTTTATTTCCGTATTATATTAGGGCATGGCTGTACATTGCCTTCTGTTTACTTATTAGAACTAATCCAATTAAGTAAACAAGACCACTCAGAAGTGCTTAAGAACTGCGGGACTCGGAAGGGAGAGAGAGGTTATTAATTTCTGCCTTGCTGTAGGAAGGTTTGTCCAGAACAGCTTTATCAGTAGTACTTACATGAGCAATCGAGATGTTATCAGGAAGGTTTATCCGCGGCTTCGGATCATGGTTGTGGGAAAGGGGTTTGATTAACAGCTCTGTGCAGGTGGGGCACGTATCCTGTCACCCTGAAAGGTATGCGGGGGGATGGTAAGGGACGGACATCAGGCTTCTTTTCTGGAAAAGCAACTGAAATTTGTAAGTTTCCAAAAAGCCACTTTGTGTGAAAAAGTTTTAGGCAATCACAGAAAATGTTTAAAACTGTTTATCTGGGTATAAAGTCTATTTTTCTAAGAAAAAAAACACAATTTAACATTAGAACATGTGCAAATTAAGAAAAACAAAAAGAAAAGCAAGACACATTTCTTTTCTTCTCCAAAAAGTTATTGATATCCAGTTGGACGGCTAGATGAACATCGCTTCAGCTCCCAAACCTCTCCTCAGGGGCACCTCAGCCATTCCATAAGCTCACTTAATTAGTTAACTTAAAATAATTTGAAGAGATATTGATTCACCAAACATAATTTCAGTCAATAAATACTTGGCTGTATCAGACAGTTACTGCAAATACCGGGGTGACTTTAAGAGAGGTTCCGGAAAGTCTCAGGTAACAGACTTTGACATAAAATCATAGTTTTTTGCCAACATGAAGATCATTTAGACATCTTTTCCTTTAAGAGCTTCATGCTTTTGCATCATGCCATATGTCACTGCAATGTACACTGCATACTTATGACAAAGACTCATTCACAATCACTGCCAGTCTTCCTGAGGCTGGTCATGAACTTTGACCTTCAGGAGACACGCAGTCAGCTGACACCACGTCTGTTTTTATTACCTAATTGCGTCGCTGTGATTGATTGGATGCTGCCTGCATGCTGGACTCCCATTTGACTCCATCCTGCCTCGAAATCTGCTAGTGGATAACCTGCACATCTGCACTCACAGCGCTGTGAGTATGCAACCAGCAGAAAGAACAAACATTAGGTTGTCTGCAGAAAGGAGGTGGGATTGGAGGTAATGCAGAATCTCAGTATTTCTAATGAAATCCTTCCTAATTTGATTTCTGTTGGCTTGTCCAGTTTGTCTCTAAGACACCAAAACTGCCATGTGCGGGGAGGGAAACAGGACTGATATAGTTTAAAAGTACTAATTTTAAAATCCGGCTCCTTGATTTCAACCTTTGTGTGTTTTGACACATTTAATACATTCCTAGTGCTAACAGGGTCAACAGTTTGGACCATTAACAGCAACCAGTTCTGTGCAGAAAAAATGTTATTCATAAAAATAAATATGACACATGAAGGGACAGGCGATGCATGGGGGAAATTCATTTATTTAAAATATTCCAATGAATTTTTTGTACCTTCAAGAGGGTGGATTCCACAATGGTTCAATGAGACGAGGGACCTATATGTGCCCAGTGGTCTACATATGGCCAATCAAAACACAAGCTGCTGTTGGGATTTCAAACACCCAATAGAAATAGATTTTTCAGAGACGTGTGACAACATCTGACCAATGGGCTAATATGAGAAGCGCCCAGCTGAAACAATAAGGGGTTTCAGGAAGAAAATCCAGCTCCATTAAGTAAATGACTGAGGTCAATCATATTTTACTGGGACTGGAAACTTTAATCGGTCATTCCAACAATACGCAGTTATATATATATATATATATATATTTTAACACATTTTTTGAAAAGCCCTAACATTCCCAGAGTGGAACTTGACCTAAATTAATTCAGAGGCATTGTTCAGAGAAAAATCCTTCCAATGCCAAATAATCTTCGTTTATCCACCCTCATACAAAAGCCATAGCCGCTGTCATTATCATATGTGGCGTTTAAGTCTGGAGTTTTTATGCCATATGATTAATTATACATTAATTTATTAGGTTTGATATGACTCCTAAAATTAAGCATAGGTAGCTGCAGTAAATAGGAACATGTAATAATATTACACCCTACAGCACAGCTGTACAAGTCTACGGTGTGGGTTAAATATAAATAAAGACAGGCCTCTGCTATATATTCAGTGTCATCAGTCGCTGTACCGGAGCATAATTCTGTCTTTAATTAATCAGTCATTCCGTTCTCCCAGCAGAGCTTAGCTGATGGAAGCTAATTAAGTACCGTCTAGTGTCAAAGAAGGCGGCTCCGAGGCCTGCTTCCCAAGTCGGCCAGAGGTTTGTTCGCAGACACGCTAACGGGCCTGTCCCTCCACTGCAGCCCCCTGCAGGCCATAGCACGCTCCTGCGGCTGGTGTGAGCAGCGTGGCGTGGCGGCGAAGGCGCCGTGGCGTGACATTTGATCTCCCTGTAGCCTTAGACAGATGTCGCCATAGAGCGTCGTGCTGTAAAAATGGAGCCTGTCTGGGTTCATGTATCCGTCTCACCAGTCAAACCAGGGCATTAGAGCATTTATGGGTGCCGTCCTGTATCTGTTATCCGGTAACTGGTGAGTCAGTAAAGAACATATATTAAAGAGCAACAAGAATAACGCTGGTACTTCATTACTGTTTTTACATTTATAATTATCTGTTTTAAGGGGCAGTAAAATCATGAGGACTTGTCTATTTCAAGAACCGCTTTAGTTAAGTGACACCGATTAAGCTTAAATTTGCACCTCAGGCAACTCGTTAATAGGACAGATAGAGAAATCACACTTGCGGAACCTTCTCTGACCTCAGGACAGCATCGGAAAAGTCCCCCAAACCGTTAAATCCACGTCCGCTCGTTCATCTATAATTCATTTAATGGAGCCCATGTACATTCCTTCTTTTGCGTTGTGCCTGTTCTAGTGTGTGGTCCTTTTCCTGGGGAAGGTATCTTGGTGACTCCAGTGCTGCACATTTTGTGTGTATAGCAGCATTTTCTGTGTCATACACTGCCAACCTGATTCTTGGGTATATCCAGCACGAGTCCTAGATCAGTCAGCCTGCTGATGTGGTCCTTCTCTCCATTGCTATAGCTGTCCCCACAAATTGCTCTGTTCTGGTTTTATTGATGTAAATTAAATTATCACAGGTGTAATCAGTGTTTATAGTCTCATTGAAATAGGAATTTCAGAGTCGTGTATTTGGGAATTTTTCCCCAAATACAACTTAGGTCCGTTCTGGGTTTTTCCTAAACACGGGTATGTACGCTGTTAAAGTCTTTAACCGGGATCCCAGTGAAGCAGTACCACCGATTCTCCAGCAGATGGCAGCTTTTCCCTCCGTCCAGCTGCACCCCAGGCGCTCCGGTCTGTCCGGGTTCTCAATGAATTTCCTGCCCCTTTCATCACTCCCCGATGTCCAGCTGCTCCTGTCAACACCTTTTTATAGTGTGTAATTCATCGACACACTGGCAGCTGAGACCCCTCTGATGGACTTAAAACCTGCGTCCGCCCTGGGGAGACTGCACCCCGAGCAAAAGTGTGGCTAATCAGGGGGAACTCCCCTTCAAAAGGGGAACGCACGGGGGCAGATTGAGCCGAAACCCTCCCCCACCTCGGCCACTTTCCCCAGCAGACCCCACGCCGAAAAGCTGGCGCTCACCTTCGGGCGGGATAGCCCTTTAGTGCCCGGCCACCGTTAACATTTACGCCCGGAAGCCCCTTCACTGGCCCCGGGAAGACGGGGGTACGGGGGTTTCCGCGGCCGCTCGACGAGACGCCGATTGCCGTCGCTCGGCGGTAAGTGCGTGGGGGATAGGTTGGGGGTGGGGGCAGTTATTATTTCGAATGTGGTCTGGGGGAGAGTCCCAGGGGAAGCTCTGGGAGTCATCCAAATTTTATTAAAGGCTCTCCCCAGCTGATTACCGCGCCGGGTGCGCGGCTGGCGAGCCCCAGTGCAGCCCCTGTGTGGGTCATGTTTAACATGTCCGCAGGCAACAAATCCACCTTAACCCCCCCCCCTCCCCCCGAGCTGGCCTTAATAACTAGCATTGGCGAAATACTGATAAGGCATTAGTGCATCTGACCTTTACATAGCTGTTGATGATGGGGGGGCAGACGTACAGATTAATTCAATCAGAAGACTTACTGGGAATATTATTCTGCACTGAAAAAGATTTATACGTGTTTAATTAAAACGTGAACATCGTAATAGGGTGTTTATGTTTCTTATGGTACTACTTTGCCGCGTAAAGTACATCACAGTGATGAATCAATAAATAAACGTATACACACACACAGTGATCTATATATACATATGTCTTGGTGTACATTCTGGGTAAATTGTGTACCATAGACATATAAAGGATGGCAGAACATGGAATGCGTTGTATGTTCTACGCCTGTTCTATCCTGCTGCACACCAAGTTACAGACACTTAGTAGAGCCAATTACATCCTAAGTGCTAATGTGCTAATGGTAACATAGCTGATGACGGTGCCGCTGCCGAAAGGAACCCAGTTTAGCTGGGGGTCAAGAGCCAGAACGCGGCAGCTCAGAGATACTTAGCGATAATAGGTTAAGGCGTAATGCCAAGGCTGCCTTTTGCTTAAGTGTAATGGGGATGCGGCTCAGATACGGAGCTTCTTTATATACCGCTTTATTCGGCTGTAAAGCTTCTAAAACTAGGTGCTAGGAACGAAACGACTGGAAACAGTGCTTATGTTTCTTAATCGGGATGAACTGAATTAATTAGACAAAATGTTAGTGAAATATCTCTTCACTAAAAATATTTAGAATAATATTCCAGAAGAATTGAAAAATTATGTGGAGTAGTGAATGTACTTTTATTTCTGTTTTTAGGTGTGGTGAATATGTGTAGTCAAAAAAACTACAAATACTTAGGACATACTGTATTTTTTACAAATACTTTAGGACATACTGTATTTTTACTGTCGTATATTTTCACAACAGTGAATAAATGTAGCCACTTCTGCACAAAGCTTCTTTTTCCTCTCTTTCCTCTGATATAGCTGGTGTTGAGTTTATCTGTCATGGTGTTGCCTTGCCACAGGCACCCGTGGACATAAGTTGACCAACAAATTAGGAAAAGTTTCAAGAGTTCTGCTCGATGGAACTGCAGATGATGTATGTAGTATTTTCACTGCTGCAGAGAAGCCGGGCGACTGAGCTCGGAACAGTCGGACAGGGGATCTGCTCTATTCCGATATCTACCACTTATGTCCGGTCCTCACACCTAATGGAATCAGCTAAGGGCATCTCAGCACTGATAATGCCTAAATTGCACACGTCAAGAGGCTGATTGCCAGTATGAGGTGTCGGAGCACCATGCGAGGTTAATCGCTTTTTAAATTAACACCCAAACCGGCCCTTCTTCCAACTGGTGCTTAACGCCAATACAAAATATGAATGTTTATAATTGTTTAGATAGCTTGAGTTCAAGGAGCTGTGTGTGTGTATTAATAACATGTGGAGTGTGGATGACAGAGTTATTTAAGGAGGGTGACAATGACCCCCCCACCCCCCCCCTGCAGCCAGGTAACAGCTGCCATAGATATTACCTCATTTTTTTGGGGGGGGGGGGGGCAGGGGAATCCCTCCTGTCTTCTGGGCAGAATGGCTTGCTGTGAAGTCTTACCTAAGTGATGGAGCGTTACCTGACACGTCAGTGTGGCCCGGGCTCCCAGAACAGGGCTTGGTACCACCAGGTCCAACTTTGGCCAAAATCATAGCCTCTGACTCTGCTGGTTCTCCGGAGGCCTGTTTCAGCACCAGACAATCAAGACGTGGCTGATTTGCTCTGTTTACATCGTACGCCATTATCGTTTCTCTGATTTAGGGTAAACAAAACAAACTCTTATTTTGGCAAGCTATGGGGGGGGGGCAGGTTTGGGTTTGTTTACTGACACAGCGGAGAACAAGCTTAATAAGCAGAAAGGAAAAGGTTTTTCGCTCTGTTTGAAGGAACTGGATCATTAGGGTAACAACGGAATATTAAACCCCGGGGATTACATCAGAAAATAATCTCCAAGTCACCCTGTGCAATGCATGATAATAATTGTCTGCTTTCAGTTTTAATGTTATGTATATTTTGATGAGTAATGCTTACTGTTGACGTCGTATATATTGTACATTGTAATGTTTTCTTGATGATTTGAAGGGCTGTTCCGCTGCAGCAGAAGACCAACGCTTCATTCCATGTGAGAGTTTTTTTGACGGTGCGTCCGTTCCCTGTCGCTTGCTAGCCCAGTCCTCCCAGGGTGGGGTAAGTAGGGATCCCTGCATCCTACACCGTGATGGATATGGGGGCCCGCCGCCCTGGTAGGGTGGGCCTACTCGCTGGGGTTTCCGTTACCGTTCTTCATTTTACCATCCAGCCCCCGTCACGGTATCTACCAGAACAGAGGGCTCTTTCAGTGGGATACCTGTGCAGCTGTCCCAGCGGGAGCCGTGGGGGGGGGTGGTTTGACAGTTGACTGGACAACGTGGTTGGGAAGACCAGGAGGTCTGGGAACTGTGGCGGTCATCAATCTGCCCCCCCCCCCCAACTCTCACGTTACAGTCCTTCTGTTACCTGATTTACTGCCAGTGTCTCTTTAAAAACACACATGATTTTCTGCTCATCGCCCGACATGCAGAGCCTTCGTCTTCTTTCCTCTGCGCTTTGTCTATCCTGATCCTCCACCTGGAGATGTATCATCAGGCCTGTATATCAGGTTTCACGCTGTGTGTTTGCTTTCGTGATTAACTGTCTCCCTGCTTCCCAACGCAGTCTCCCTGGGATGACTTAATATAGCGTGATACGATTTATTAATACCTGCTCCAGACAATGTGCTGACTCCTTCCTCCATGTACATCATCCACTTACGGGCCGTTTAAGCCGGAGTGACACTCGGCTCACTCCTAGATGCATTCGTTCTGTGTTTTTTACCGAAAGGCCTTGACTTAGCTGCCACCCCCAAGGGTCCGTGAGCAGTGACCCAGATCCGGCAAGCTTCTGATAGAAAGACAAGTTTTTTTTTATATGTCCCCGACACCTTTATTCGTTTATTGATGTCTGAAGCGGTTCGGCTAAGATCAGCCCGTTCGCTCTGCAACTCTGGCTTCGGCGCGCCTTCCTTGTCTCTAATTCAGCGCTAGACAGTGATTATTGGCACACACGAAAAGTAAAGGTCACGATATTTTATTATCCACTGTGTTCAGCTGCTGCGGGGGGTGGAGGCGGGCTGCAGGGGGG
>JAABNY020000045.1:5718183-5731157 GCA_015164015.2 Brevimyrus niger | reverse complement strand
TTCATTTTTAACTTGTTTTTATTATAAAAGTGTTAAAAAGAGGAGCCCCTCCCCAAATACTGGCCAGTAAAGGACCCACCGGCCCCCCCCCCCCCCCCCCCCCAACAAAGGGAGTTGTTACCAAGATGCAACCTGTTGCATCGCCAGACAGACCTCCCCCAACCACCGTCCCCATGGGGAACTTCCACAGCTCATGAACCCAATGCCCTCTGCTGACCTTGGGGGTTCTGACCTGGAAGAGTGCTACAAAAACATCTGGAGCCATGACCGAGTCCGATTTATGTGGACAAACAGCGTGGGGGACTGGAAAGGTGCAGACAGCTCCAGACCAGATTGAACTTTACTCTAAAGTCGGGGACATTTACATTAACACTTAATTTGCAGCACATTTCAAAAGACGGTTATTACATTCATTTATTTGCTCGCTGTTGGGTTATTCTAAATTGACTTGCTGTACTTTCATGCTAGGTAATTTAAGCTCAGTTCAATGTATTTACATATTGTCGCTGAAAATCTATTATTGAAAAAAAAAACACATTTTCTCAGAAACTACTTGACAAAGGAAATCTAAAACAATCAGTAGCCCACCCTCTGACAACCTTATGGTACTGTGTATACAAAAAAGGGGTATAACATAAGCGTCATCTTCATTGAGGGCTGTACCCACAATGAAAATGCCCTTCCTGGTTTACAGTGTCCTCGCAAACAGTCAGTGAGTTAGCAGAGCTGGTCCGCTGAACTATTCTCGGTTATTTGATGTAGGATAGACTGAGGCCTGATGTGAAAGTGGCTTCTTTGAGGTTGCCTGACGGGAGGAATTCGAAGGTGCTTAGCGGTCCAAAGTGGGATAAGGAAGCAGGGGTGGCCGGACTTTAATGGTTTATAATGGATGGCATGTCTCTTCAGAGGCGAGCTCTGGAGCTGGCAACCCGTGGCTGAATGACATATCCGGGAAAAGATGGAACTGCTGTTGGTAGGATGGTTTTATTTTTGAGCTTTCTTGAACCTCACTTTCCCAGCCAGATCTATGTGTACCGCGTGTCCCCAATCCGAGCGAGCAAAGGCGGTGTGCTCACCTGACCGCGCATTATGATTACCGTTTTCAGAGTGTACACTTAAAATCCTGGAACTCCCATCCTAACATTATTGTTGATTTATATTTTCGCAAATAATGAGTTCTCAAACCTCTGCCAAACCAGGTGGACGGACAGAAATTTAACAGGCGAGTTGCATAACTGCATTTTCTGTTTATGTATTTATTTATTCATTCATTTAATGATGTATGGTTCTTACATCTTAAGGATGAGCCAAACTAGAACCGCTTCCAGTTTGAAGGCGAACCAGCACTGGGTTTTATTATCATTATATTTAAACAAATTAATATTCATATAATTTGGTCAAATTAAAATATGAAATTTAATCCGTACCTGTAGCAATTGGCCGTTGCCAGCTGGCTTCACGTCTTGGTTATGAAATCGAATGCTGTTGCTTCGAGAGACAAAAGTTGCCGCGTCCATCCGCTTGGGTGTCCGCAGGGAAGAATATCGCTGTCGTCCAATAAGAAAACCAACACGAAGGTCATGGAAATGACGAGGTCGCAGTAGCGATTGCCATGCACCCATTTCGGCATACGGAAATAAAAAAAAAATGGCATATAATTGCAATTACATTCACATCCGTCTCTTGATCTTTCCTCAATCCATGGTGGCGTCCTGCCTGCTCGGCTTGGCCGAGAACGAGAGACGTTTCAGGAAGAAGCAAACCTGGCTTCCATCGCCAGGAGTGTTACAAGTAATACAAATCAATAAGAGCAAGGCGGTAATCATGCAGGAAATATGCAGCAGTGCACAGGTGCACCCTGCAGTCCGAATGGAGACGAGGGCGATCACAGGTGGGCGTGCAGACACACCACTCAACATCTGCGTTTGTATTTTCGTTTACAGGATTATATTTTGGCTCATTAATTTTGCGGCTTGCCGATATGTTCTGAAGGACGTGTATGGAATAGCATCCAGGTTGGTTTTTAAACTAATTCCAAAATGCCGGCACCTTTCTGGAACCTTAGTGCTGTAAAAGGGCTTCACTCAAAAGAATAGTCCACTTCCGGAGAACTTTCAACAATGCCAAAATTTTATTCGCACCTAAAGACTGATTGGGGTGCCTTTAATTTGACATATCCCATATATGACGCAATATCTTAATAAATCTGATCAGTTTAATGGTAGCTTTATTGTCCTTATCATATGAATACTGCCAAGCAATTCCCAGAAAATTCAGTAAACTGTTGACTTAGTAACAGGTAAAAACTTAGTTTAAACAACCCCCTACAAACACGTAGATCTATCTTTCCATCTTCCAGCCACTTTGGGGGAGACATCGGTGTGTTGAATAGGAGTCTCCCAGAAGGCTTTCAGTCAATACCTGATTTGTTTTTGGCGGCCAATCCAAAAGGAATTTGCTTAATCGGTTTCACCTGTTCATATTGTCATAGCATGATGGGCAGAGGGACTCCATCTGCCCGGCGTCTCTGATGCCGCTACAGCTGACTTTTTAGTTTGCTTTGGGCCTCGGTGACCCAGATAGTCCTGCTGGTGCCCACTCTGCCTCCGCTAGTCGCTCTTTCCCTTTTCACTCCACCCTCACCAATGAAGATCATCTGAATCTCCCTTTTTACCCAGCGACAGATTTCCCAAACATGTCAGTGAACTTTTCTGTTGACGTCGTACATCCTCACAGGTATTCCTCAAAAGCAGAAAAAATACAGAGAGAGAGCAGTAGAAAGGTGTTTAGTGTTTCTGGCCAATCCCTACATTCCTTCTTGATCCGGGACACTCTCACATATAGTCTGCCCATCTACCTTTGAACGTCTTTTCCTGGTTAGGGTCAGGGGTGTGGCCAGGGACCTGTGCCAGCCAGCATGGGATACTGCTCGGATGGGATGCCAGTCCGCCACAGGGCACATAGGAGAGACTGGGGGTGATTACTCAGTTGAATCTGGAATCTATTGACTCATTCATCTATGTAATTTTAGTATAGCATGTTTCATAAGCACCAGAGCTGTTACTAGGAGCCCTAAGCTGGCAGCAGCAGAGGGACATATAGTCAGGTTATTTGTTGAAGTGTGTTAAAAGTCGGTAAGAGGGGCCATGAGGGGATGGGGCAGGCAGGTCGCCTCATTCTGTGGGCCCCCACAAACCAATGCCCGCTGGTTCAAAACATTTACCGTTGTCACTGATACACCCCTTTCCTTAAAGTTCTTGGGATTTGAACCCTCTCCCCGAAGGTACGAGGCTCCTTGTTCTAAACAATACATTTTCTTTCTTGTTTGTGGGCCTGTAGCTTCATCATGGGCTAAAGATCTTGATGTTCTTACTGTACTCTGCTGCTTTTCCTTCATCAAGATGTCTGGCACCAAAATGCTTCCTCTGTCTTACCTCTGTCTTCTGTCTGCGAAAGGGTTAGACACTGTCGTGCCATATTTAATCTTGCGGTCACACAGATGGACATCGAGAGGCGTTGGAACCTGGTTTGCGACGTGTGTAACCGCAGCGATACAGTGAGGAGATTGTGAGGGGAGCGTGAGGCACAGAGGCCCGCTCCACGGCCCAGGCGTTCTACGCCAGTGCTAATGCGGTGGCTTTTCAGTTGACATTTCAAACATCTGGTTTATCGAGGTTCCCAGAATGTAAGCTCACAGATTTGTGGGAAATTCCTCCAGCTGTTTCATCTGGTGTTTCCGCCCGTTTGGGAACAGGATTGTTCCTCGTGATGAAAACCCACTGGTGATCTTCACTGTGGAAGAATCCCCTCGGCCCTCACCCTCCTACCCCCCACACTACTGACACACAAAGAGTGAGCTGTTAGTCACAGACTTGCCCTCTGAGGGGAGGAATTCCTGAGGAAACTGTCCCCTACTGGGAAACAATAAGACCTTCATAAGGAAAGTCCCTGTAGCCTCAGAACTGCCTCCAAACTCACTCTCTTGATTAGCGCCTCACAGTGGTGCCTCATGAAATTCTAACTTTTACTTTACCTCATAACCCTGTGTGCATCAAATATAGTAGGCAGGTATAACCTCACCATTCATCACTCCATATACAACATGTGGAATTCTCACTTTTACTTTATCTAAACCAATTTAATTTTTCTTTAAAATATCTGCCCATTATATATCTCATTTTAATGTCAACACTTGTCTAATTTATATGGTCTGGTTTCAAATAAAACCCACTAACCTTTATTAGAGAATTGTACTATATTAAAATATATCACATATAAATGATCAATATAACTGCACCATTAATAAATAATTATAATAATTTTTAAATGTAAAAATGACATGCAATAATATTTCAGTGAGGTTACTTTATTGTCAGAAATGAATCTGCTATGTGTAAATGTTTAATCTTCTTCTTTATAAATTCTCTGTTGTTTATATTGGAAGGAGTAAGTCTCTGATTTTGACAGAAGTTTATTCATTTCCTCATTATTTTATTCCCCTCATTAAGACTCAGAACTCCTCTCCTACGAAAGTAATTTCTGATTACTTAAATTGTGGCTTTGTACCAAAAACAGTCTCTGGTCTAATCTGGCAGAGCAAAATTTAATCCCAGTATGAAGGCGGCAGAAACCTGGGATCCCAAATGGGCACCTGCGCCACTCTGTTGGGCGGCTAAACGTCCTTGTTTTCATGTTAAATCTTCACTGCGATTAAAGGCGGATGTTGAAGCATCTTTTCTATGTATTTTAGCCTGAAAACGATTTCTCGGCATTCCGGAATCTTCCTTGTGGACGGAGGCTCTCCGTAGCATGGAAAACCGTGTTGAAATGCCCTTGAATGGTGTTTGAATTTTAAACCTGGATCAAATAAAAAGAGCACAAAAGTAGCGGCGGAATGAAATTGAGAGTGCGATACGCGGGGATGGCGAGGATAAAAACGGGATTAGGCTCCGCGGGGCCTGCTTTCCTCCGATTGCCCGAAAAGGGGGATATGCATGAACGCGGAAGCTGGGACGTGTGCCGCTATCGTCTGCCTGGTTTTAGCGCCTTTTCCACGTTCAGCGGAGCTCCGAACGAAAAGCCCATTTACGAGGCTTAAAAACGATATTAATGCACGTCGACGCCTTTTTAGCTAACATAAGAGGTGTCCAGACCGGCTGCTGCCTGAAGTCTTCATCGCCGGTGCCTTATGGATGCACAGAAGTAAAAGGTGTCGCCGGGGCACCATTCCCCAGAGGAGAGTCACGTTTATCCGAAACGGTCACAAATTATAGCTTGATCGATGCTAACACTTGGTGCTGCGGATGATGTTTTTCATTTAGTCAATTTTGCCTGTTTTACCGAAATATATTTTTGTTTTCGTATTGTTTTTTTGATTTCTTTTCCAGGCTTATAGGCCTTTAAACAAAATTCTAAGCATGCGAAACCGATGTTTTTTTTAAATTTGTTTTTAAAATCCCCACCCTCCCTTATTTGGATTTGTTCCATATCATTAGACTGGAAGCCAATTATCAAGAAATGTGTTTAGGACCAGCGATGTGCCAGGCGAGCTCTGTACGTTACTGCAGCCATCCGTCATGGGGTTGGGGGGCGGGGTCACCGGGACGTACCGGTCTGCCGGGGAGTGCCGCGTCGCTCAGCCAGGGGAAGCTGTGCCGAAAATCTGGGAAACGGCCTGACGATACAGAGATCGGTAAACCGCATAAGAGGGAAGGAAGACGCTAATAAAATTACGGTCAGGGCTGGGGGAGCAGAGGGCATCGGCGGGTAAGAATCCACGGTCGTCACGCATAGGACATCAGCTAATCTCTCTCTTTCTACATATTTCATGCACACCAATATTTATGCGAGACTCCACAGAGTCACCCACAATAAAGGAGAAATCACCATTGTTTTATTCATGAGTGCGTCGCCACGCCAACCCCAACCGTAAGCATCATTCTGAATGTGGGTAAATCTCTACAACCCCCACCCCCCACCCCCAAAGGGTCACTTGGAGCACCATGCTCCAACAGGAGAGGATCCCAATGCCCGCGGATTTAAATGAACTTCTTACACTTTCCCTTCCTATCGCCGGCTAGTTATCGCCGGTGGATTCGCACAGGTGTGTTATCAAAATGTGTGAACAAGAAAATATGAAAATGAAACTGCGATAATCACGCCGGTTTGCATGTTGAATCCGGGGCTCCTTTCCTTTCCCCATGCAGCCCGTATAAAATTCCCAAGAAATGTTCATCCACCCATCACTGTACTCTAACAAATATTTATATATTAACAAAATGTCATGGAAACGACCTGTAGTGAAACCTAAATTTTACATTTTAATGACTAAATGATGCCGCCATATTCCCATAGATTCATCTGTTCTGTCTCACTTGCCACGTGGAGAATATTGGCTGCCTATTATTTGCAATATTAAAATTTTTATTTATACATATCTGCATATATTTTGGCCTCATATAATTCTCTACAAATTTTATGAGAAATCTTATAACGTTATTCAGTTAGTGCACACAGTATTCATTAAAGAATGCATATATTTTATACTAAATAAAAAACATGCAGATATATTACATAAACTGGCTTGCGGATGAATGTGTTGGGCATCAAAAGGAACTGAAACTGTTTAGGATCATAATCAGAAGGTTGCTGGTGTGAATCCTTAGAGGGTCTCAGTGATCAACCTGACCGGCATCCTGAAGCTAAACTGTAAAACACCTGAGCGTATGAGAAGTAAATCCGCACTGCATTGTCTTTGATGAAAGAAATTGGAAGCATGTCTTCTACTATTAAAAGGGAGGCATTAATTTAGAAGGAGACATTTTAGAAGGAACCAAAATAGGTATAAATAATTCTTTGAAACGGAGAGGGGAAAACGTCCAGGTACCACGCCATATTCACATTTCTAATGCGAAAGAATCAACATGTTATTACTGGTTTACTTGATAAACAGAATTTTAACGTGCATCAACCTGAAAAGAAGCAACAATAATTAGCAGGAATGCTACTCCTGCTTGACAATCACAGCCTCCTGCACCCAGGGCCAGTTATCATAATCCAATCCAAACCTTCCAGAGTCTAATTATTATTGGAACTGATTTCTCCGATTAATTACGGCCTCAGTGAGTGGCAGATTAACAAATAATGATAACCAATGGGGTTTTTTTTTTCCCCTGAAGAGAGCCTAATAATATTTCCTGTATCCTCACAGGATGTCTTCGCAGGCTGTGCTGTTGCTTAAAGACATGCCAATTTTCTCGCGTTCCTTTTGTTATCGTGCGGCATTTGGTCCCTGACCACGTCCGTTTAGATGGCACGCGCTCCCCGCAAGCTGCACCGGGGTGCGTCCTACATTCTGTATCTCGCTTTCGTACCACAGCCAATTACTCTCCATTGAGGTGTGCTTGTTGACAGAGACAGACGTAGCCCAGTGGGCCACGCGACGTCCTGGGGGCCCGAGATTAGAGAAAGCTGTGTACAAAACGTCTTCGGCTAGGGGTCTGGGTTCCATGGCGACGCCCTCATCAGGATCCTCACCCACAGCTCATTTCCTTCTGCTGTTTTTCTTTCTTTCTTTTTTTTTTTTTTTTACTTGGGTCACTGGGGGCGTAACTCCACTTCTGACTCTACGCAAAAGAACAACTTCGATATTGCTTGTAATTTTTTTCCTAGTTTTGTTGTCCGCCCCCCCCCTCCCCCCACTGTATTTCCTACATTTGATTCTTAGAAATGCATTTCTTTTCAGCTTGATTGAGTCTCGCCTGCTCCTGTATCGCCGATCACTGGCCTCGCTAGCAAATGCCCAAATTGGTTCCCAGTGGCTCCCTCTCACCCATGCACACCTTTATCTGCGTCTGTACCTTGGACACTGTTTTTTTTTTTCTCACCCTTGCCATTCCCCATTGGGACAAACGTCTTCCCAGCGCATGAACACCAACAGCACCTCTACCTTTATGCTAACTGCCCAGCTAAAAAGGAAACATCATTTCAGACCTTGTTTAGGCCACGTCAATCCAGCCTAAGCGACTGGAAAATTAGCTGAGCTGTGAGTGGCGGAGAGACTTTACCCAACCGTGAACTGGGCCACATTAGTAGTACACATGTCTTTTTTTTCCATTAGTGATGCTATGGTTGTGTTTACTGTCCAAAAATGTGAAACAGAGGTCCCAGGCTCCGTTGAGCGCGTAGCAGAGGAGGGTTGAATGTCTTTGCTGAGTAACACACTACACTACGCGGCCGCCACAGGAGAACACTGCATTCGAAAGGCCCAAGTGGCCAATTTGGACCTGGTATCCACCATCTTATTGTAGAAGCCTCTCTGTCCAGTATTACCATGGCTAAGCTGGGAAGAGATACAAGTATGAAAACCTAAGTATCGCTGATCATTTTCAAAGTGCTCACTTGGTTGAATAGCGTATATCTACATTTATGAATACGAATCGAGAGAATTATAATTTATAAAAATGCTTCCTGGGATAGGCTCCAGACTCTCTGTGAATCTCCGTGAAATAAGCTGCTAGGAGAGATGGATGGAAAATTAATTATTTCAAACCACACAATTCCTTCAGCTCCCGCGTAATGACATAAAGTGATGAAGACAGTTATATGTCATTGGTTTCCCGTACCAGCGTGTTCTGTGCAGTGTGACAGAGCCCATCCTGGAAGCCATGGGTGCCAAACAGGCAGTAACTCGGGGTGGGACACCAACTGCGGGGGAAAGCCAGAGAAGGCAGAGGAAACCCCACGATGACACAGAGGGAACGTGCAAACGCCACACATGCAGAGCCAAGGTGGAGACTCAAACCCTGGGCCCCCCATTATAACATTACACTTGCATAATACTTAATATATAATTTATGCTCATAAACATACAAGGAAATTAAATATACTGTGTGTTACTTGGTGATTATGTATATATAACCGTACTAATAATTGTACTATAACTGGTATGGATGTTGTTCTGTGCTTTTTCTATCTATGTTATGCACTAGCCATTCATCCATCCATTCATAAAGTCGCGATGCTGTCTCACCTTTCGAGATCTCGCTCCCTCTACAGCACTTCGGCAGGCTGCAGCAGACCCTCAAGCCAAAACACGGAAGGGGTTAAAAACGGCCCCCCTGTGCCATGATCCCCCCCCCCCATCCCCCGCCTCTACCTTTGTTTATTTATTTATTTGCTGACCGGTCCTCGTGGATCAATATTTAATTAGCCTGCAGGAAAGGAAGCTTATTAACAGTATCTGTCAAAGTGTCTGCGGAGAGCTGCCACACTATGGGGGGGGGGGCACCCTGTCCCAGTGTCCTCAGTCGCCCTCCTCCCCGCCCGTCGCCGTCGTTCTCCGTATCTAAGCTTATGAATTCCTTTTTGTGTAATAAATATGCCGCGCGGCCAAAAAAATAATCGCCATGTGAATTTCTCATTGGACGGCCTTTAGCTTTGATTATGGTGCACATTTGTCATGGCATTGTTTCAACAAGCTTATGCAACATCTCGCCCTTTATGTTTCATCCAGATTTGCATTCATTTCTCACCGAGATCCTGTATTGACGAGTGAGTTGAACCGCTCCATAAAGCCTCCTTCGGCACATCCCAGAGTCCTTCAATGAGGTTAAGGTCACAACTCTGCGGTGACCAAGTCATGCGTGAAAATGATTCCTCATGCTCCCTGAACCACTCCTTGACAATTTGAACCCAATGAATCTTGGCATTCTTGTCCTGGAATATGCCCATGCCAACAGGGAAGAAAAAATCCGTTCATGAAGGATGTAGGTATAACCTGGCCATTCAGTAGATGCAGGTACTCGGCTGACTTAACTTTATTGCTGCATAATGTTGCTGAGCTGCAATAATGATCCAGTCATTGGCTCTTAAGTATTTGCTGATATAAATTCAAATGGCGACTTTTTTTTTGCCCAGGCTGTATGTATAGCGCCTATCTATCCGTCGTTAAACCGCTTCTTCTGGTGTGTGCCCTGGTAAAGCATATAAAATATATAATATTGGATTTAAAAAAATCACTGTAATCTAATACATTGTGTTCACACACGTACAAATTAATTACCTAATTATTTCATTAGCAATTACTACTATAATTACTTTTATAACTATTACTGGTGCGGCTGAGGTTCCTGCGTAAAGAGGGGATGACAGCTTTAATGGTGAAACACTAAATAAATTCTGCAAGAATTTTCACTTAAGGATGTCTTTGGTCGCATAATAGATAAGTAATAAATAAGTAGTTGTTGTGGTCATGGTCACAAATGCAGCCTTCCAGCCACTGCCCAGTGTGGAGCAGCATCTAGACTTCCACATTCGTGTTACACAGAGACACCGGCTTGGCTAGTGAGGGACATGGGCATCGATTCCTCCACAGAGGGATCCAAGAGCATTGGAATCGCATGTGGGGTCATTCGCCTGCCCGCTGACTGGTGACTTGGCGGGCTCCTGCTCCACATCGTAGTCATTTTTAGAATGCGCAGTTAATGAGAATAGATTTGATGCTCACCAGTGAAGCAGGAGAACTTTCCCGAGCGCAAGGCGCTCTTCTTAGCGACGATGGTGCAGGGAGACGGCGGCCCGGCGAGCTGTCAGTCACCGCGGCAAGAGCGGATTTTATTACCGGATTCTTAACGACTCGGCGGAAACCCGCTGCCGGGATTTACCCAAAGTTGTGTCGCGCTAACCCCTCGCACATTTGGGGAGTGAATTAATCAGCAAAAAGATATTCAAAAAGCGTGAGTGTGTCGTTATATTGATATTATTCATTTTGTAATTGGGATGTTCGGCATGAGGGTGCCAGTGGACCTCTGTGATGCGTCAACAGGCTTCATGCACCTTCAGACAAAACGGGGGCAGAGGCTCTCCTCAGGTTACATATCAACCTCCTCCAATCTGCTAATTAGCCTTCCTTGCATGACGCCGCTAAACCATCTCTAAAAATCAGGAAGCGGATTAGGAATATATCTGCTCAAATTTAAATCTGCTGGCTAGATTAACAGACAGGCATTTATTTCGTGTGTGTGTGTGTGTGCGTGCGTGCCACTTGTCACACAGGAGTCCCCTGATTTTCAGATTCCCCCTTTTTGATATCGTTCCTTTGGGCTGCGGGGACATTAATATTTGCTTTGTTATTTATTTATTTTTTGTTTTTTTTATTGATGGGACCATGTATGCGTTGGCTAGGCACGCCTTCTTAATGGAGCCCTCATCTGCGCCTGGTACCTCACGGGAAGGAGGAGCTCAGAACCGCACCCAGCGATAAATATGACCTTACTTTTAATAAAAAAGCAATAACGTTGCGAGCTCCCCTTCGTCCTTTCCAGGATATATATCTGCCGCGCGGGACTGCTGCCTGGGCCCCTCCTAACCATTTAGCTGTGTTCCCTGTTTATTAATGGGCTCACCTGACTTATGGATCTCTTCATTCTTGGGTGGTGACTTGTACATGAGCAAGAAGCTGGGCCTCAATTTTAGAGGCGTGTCCAGCAGACGTTTTCTCAACAAATATACTGAGATGTTTTTGTCTTATTTATATTTTCCTGTAATTACTGCGCTCTGGTTAGAAGCTGATTCACCAAAGGTCTCTTTAAGCTGCCTGGCCTATTTTATTATTTATTTGCAGGACAGTAGTCATAGGTAAGCTGTAAAAGTGGTTGCACCTGCTTGGTGAAACACCTTGAGATGAAGCAGACAGGAAGTAAACAGTCTTTTGCTTTATTGTTTGTTTTGTTTGCTATGGGATGTCTGTGGTGTCACACAGAGGCCCTGTTCCACACAGCCTTTCTTATGAGGCGTTTCAGGGTTTCTCCATGTTTACTCATGGGCCCCGGGCCCCACAGCCCAGTCTATGTGTTCCCGCACATGCCTCACTCTCTCGCCCCGTCGTCCATGACCCGTGCCTGCAACCCCCCACCCTTTGAAAAGGAGTATGCGCTCAGCTGATTTGTAGCTCTCGCGGGTGGTCATCGCGTACACCCCGACACGACCCCACCCACGCTGAGCCTCGTTGGGCCTGCCGCGATCACCCCTCCTCCCACATCTTCGTCTCTCCTGAGGCAGCAGGACGCCAAGCGAGCGGGGAGGGGGGGGACACCCCTACCTGGGGGACGTGCCCCTCTAATGAGATCTACTGTGAAACAGACCTCAGGAGACAATGTCCACATTTATATCCAGCTAATGACTAAAACAGAGCTTTTACCAAAACCTCCCAGAGAAGGTAGAGCGATGCATAAAGGACAAGCCCTAATGATGCTTCTGTGCCGCAGCGCAGATCAGCTACAGCGCGGGGAAGAGTCGCATTAATTGCTGCCAAAATGCTCATCATCAGTATATGTGCACTCCGGCTGTCACAGTTAAAAGAAGATCAAAGGAGCCGCGTTCGCAGATGACTGAAGTGTCTTTAAAGCAAAACTGAGGATATAATGTAAGCTGGGAATCCCGAGAGATAAGTTCATGGAAGACGGACGGACAGCCTGTATAGCTGCCCTCAATGGTGTGATCGTCTCTTTACGATGTTGGTTTTTAGGTAACGTGAGGGGAATGGTAAGATTTCGGAGGAGAGGACGCTCATCGAGTGAGCAATGCGCTAGTTAATTCCTGAAAGTTAATTCCCGGTCGCCGCTCAGCGCATTGTTCTGGGATGTAGCCGTCGGACACAGATGGGAATCATATTTAAAGCTGGGAAGGCAAGACGGCAGGATGTGACGCGTACGAGTCTGAAGTGACGCTGCCTGAATAGTGGTGTGAGACGTCGGCATGGCTGCGGACGGCCCGCATCCCCTGGCTGCTCCACATGGCCTCCCGCTGAACCGCCTGCCCCATGCCCAAGCTCATTTAAGGCATGACTTACTTACTGCAGTGCTGGCCAGGGCACCGTGTGCTTGGGGGTGGGGGGGGGGGGGGGGGGGGGGGGGGGGCGGGGCCCGGTGGTTGCCCAAAGACAAAAAAACATGTCATGTACCGCAAAGGTCTCC
>JAABNY020000045.1:5689157-5699196 GCA_015164015.2 Brevimyrus niger | reverse complement strand
GGGAGGTGTGCTGTATGCGGGGAGGTGTGCTGTATGCGGGGAGGTGTGCTGTATGCGGGGAGGTGTGCTGTATGCGGGGAGGTGTGCTGTATGCGGTACGTTCAGCAGAGACACGCAATGACTTACCGTCACTGTCAATAAACGTAGCAGCTTAAAATGTCAGATTTTCCACCCCAGACATCACCTGGTATAACTCATGAATATGCCGTTTTCTAATTACAGTAGTCATTTATTTCATGACTAATAAGAATTTGCAGAGTAATTACTGTATGCCAAAAAAATGTGAATATGCTCTCCTCTCTGCATAATGAAAGAGTCGGATCCATCACTCCTGATTTTTTTCTACTAACCGAGGCCTCTGTGAATCCTGGGTGACAGATGTTACAGCGGATAACACAGTGTTACATTCTTTCCAAACTATATGGGGCATTCTGTAAAATCAATATAGGATAGCCGGAGCAATATATACTATCAGAGGTGTGATCACATGGTAAATGGGACAGGCTCCCTCAGGCTAATAGCGGGCATCAGGAGCAGAGACGTGACCAGTGAGGAAGACCAGCGTGTTTCCCGCCCAAACTCCTGTCACGTCTTAAAGGCATGGCTTCCTTGAAGATTTTTACGAATGTTTTTCCTTCTTCCCTTTCTGCCCAGTGTCCCATTCGAGTTCCCCGGCACGCCTCCCAGCTGACAATCACGCTTTATCGAGAATGGGACAGTGACGGCTAATTGATTTTACAGCGATACCGCAGGACTGACAATGAAAGTGCCATCAATTTAATCCACTATTTAATGGTTCCAATTTAGCCTCTGTAAATGCTCGCTAAACTAATTTCTCTGGGTTCAGCAATCTAAAAAGCTATCATATCTCTAATCTCCTCCAATATATTCATCGGGAAAAGGGAGTTTAGCCAATTCCGCTGTGGAGATGATCTGTTAGCGCAGTGTAAATGTTTATAACACGGCAATCTAGTCCGTTTATAAGAATATGAAAAGTTTTATTGGGAGGTCAGCGGACTGGAACTGTTGGATAATAGCCAGTTACCCCGCGCTCTCCGAGAGCTGTGAGGCGGAGAGCTGTAAGGAATAAAATGCCTCAACTTACCTTAATCGGAAGCCAAACAGAAATTCGGAGGCTGCACGGGCGTTAGACTCCCCGCTGCCCCGGAGGGGGGGAGGGTGACATCAGCACAGACTATTTCCATTCACTCTTTTTTTTTAATATTTCCTATATGTACGCTCTTCAATTTCCCTGAAAACGAGACCACGGTGAGGCCAAGGTCAGTGCAACAAATCGTGAGGCGGAGATGGAGAGGTGAGCAGAAAAAAAGGGCCGTGTTCCCGTCAAGGCGTTTCACGGAGAGCCGGCGAAGATGGAGAGAATCGCCGCCTCTCGAGAAGGCGCCGGGTTTCACAGCCATGGCGTGTCCCAGGGAACCCAGTACTGCATCCTTCAAAGCCTGTTGTGCTTCACTGGGCTTTTAGCTCCTTTTGGAGCATCATCTAGAGGATCCAGTAGCAGAGCTGCGTGCGGGATCTCCGTGATACCGGACTCTTCCATAGGCGGACCGCTTGGCGAACTTTATCATCCCATACGGAGTTTGTGTCATTTTGCCTTTGATGGCGGTGGACACTCAGCCCATACAAAACTGTGGAGTTTGGCAGCATTGTGGTGTGAGACCGAATCATTAAGTGTTGGAAGTATTCAGAAATACGTCATACTGTTGGACCTTCATGTCGGTCTCCATCTGAAAGTCCATCCTTTCATTGCGTAAAAGCTCAAGGGAGCGCGTTGAAACGTTGGTGTGGGCGGACATTACTAGAAAAATAGCTAGAGGTAGATAAATACTCTATTGATCTGAAGGAAATTTAGGCATCCAGCAGCTTACACACATAAAAGGCATCAAGGTAAATTAATAATAGGAAAAATAATATTAAGTGGCAATAGAAACAAAAATTAAAGATGATAATAATGGTGAAAGGTAAGGTACTCAGAAGACAAATCACTGCAGAGTGCAGTATTTGCCAGTGGATGCAGTGGTAGTGAAAGTGCAAAGGAATGTGAAAGACATTGTAAATTACAGTATAATGTAAATGTTACAGTGTAATACAATGGTAAAAGTATACTTAAGTATATATTTGGAAATACTTAATATACATGTTGTCTGAGTCTGATATAACATTGAACAATGAGAGGTTTAATCACCTGGAGGAGGGATTAGTCTTATGGCCTGTGGCACAAAGGACTTCCTCAGTCTGCCAGCAGAGCAGGACTAGGGCAGGACAGTCTGCTGCTACATACTCCTCTGCCTGGTGAATGTACTGTGCACTGGGTGGCTGGCATTAGTCATGATGGACAGCAGTTTGTTCAGATTAAAACTTGTCTGCAGGATAATATTGAGGTTGGGCTTAGAGTGTTGTGCTTAATGCTACTGAAGTTCGTCTATCCTAACCCCACGTGAGAATGTAATCAGCAAGGCCGGAACCTTAACGCGTCCTCAAAATGGTCCTCTTCACGTTCTTATCATCATCACCATCATCACCTTCCTCACCAACACCGTCTTCATCATCATCACCTTCCTCACCAACACCGTCTTCTTCATCATCATCATCACCTTCCTCACCAACACCACCGTCATCATCATCATCATCACCTTCCTCACCAACACCGTCTTCATCACCTTCATCATCACCTTCATCACCAGCACAATCATCAATTTCATCACATTCATCTTCACCACCATCATCATCAACTTCATCATGATCACCTTCATCATCATCATCATTACCACCACAAGCATATCCTATAACCCTGAACGGCATAAGTGATTGGAACTTTATTATTATTATTATTGTTATTATTATTATTATTGTTATTATTATTATTATTATGTAACTTGCAGCTGCTGACGATCTTGCAGCTGCTGAATATGACACCGCCGCTCCCTCCCCCTCACCGTGGGAAAATGTCACCTTGATCTATTTTCTAATGGGTGTGTCACACTTAACGGGGCTGGCCGCCTCACTGGGCGGCAAATTGCATTGTTTGAAGCGTCTGGCGATGCAAACGCGTAGCGATAGATTTCGCTGATAACACAAGGACAGCCTCTGCTATCCAGGCCACATTAAAGCGTGAAAATGTTACTGCTCTCCCCGGGGCTCGGCTGCTTTGCCACGACAGGGGGAACCAGGGCTCTCGTTTGTTTTGAGTAGGAAAAAAAATTGCATATTTTCTATTATATTAAGTGCCAGGAGGCTGTGGGTCATGTGGACAGAGGTGGGGGGGGGGGGGGGGGGTGCCTCTATGTAGGGGGAGGATTTTCGTGTATCAAAGATTAGCGATGTGCAGAGAAGGGCATCCCTTCAGTGGGGAGAGGGCCTCGCAGTCATGCCCGGCCCAGGGAGGCCGGCGTGTAAATACAGTGGCTAAACGTGTCACCGCCGATGTTACCATAGTTACCTTTAGGGACAGCTCTCCACAGGCCCCCAGTCTTATTGAGTCTTAATGAGCTATTCCTCCGCCGCGGGAAGGAGCACATGCGGAACGGGGATTGTCAGAATGTATTATCTCTCCATCGTCTGCATTAGGAAGGGTGAGGCATGTTTAACGTGTATACATCCAGCTAGAGGCTGTAGTCCTTTGCTAATGCTAACGCTACCTAATGCCATCACCTTTCGATTCCTGGAAGCCGCCTCACTGCCCGCCTCCGTTTAACACACCCCGTCTTTTGCCATCACGTTCCCCGAACCCCAAAAGAGCTCGGATGTATTTATGATGCCCCGTTTAGTAAAATCCGCACTGTAAAGTATTCTTTGGGTATAATAATAGTATCGATAATAAAATGCTCTTGCATTTTGAGGGCTTGCTCTCTATAGCTTGTCTCTACACAAAGCTGCCGTAATGTAAGACTCGGATTTCATTGCATCATGGTTCTTCTGGAAAAAAGCCTGTAAACATGTTTTTGAGCATGGTTGTGCATGGCTTATAGACTGTCTAATAGTCTTAACTTTACGAATGTTGCCAGACCCCCCCCCCTTTCATTCTTTTCATAGTATAAATATAATCTGTAAGTCTTTTTCTAGTTGCCCTGGTAATTCTCGTGGAGTGCAAACACATTATTTGTATTCATAAATCTAGATTGAAAGTTAATAGCCAGTCTCTCCTGTTTAAGAAACATAATCATGATTTCCATTATAAGATCAGTTATTTAGCATCATTAGTTTCTATACTGTGGATTTCTTTAATCTAACAGCCAGATAAAATATGGAAGCTTGGCTTCTGATCTAATGAAATAATTGCTGAGAATTATAGTGGTTTTCATGACAACCAGGGTTGTGTAGCTCAGTAAAACACTGATTTCCATCCTTGGGTCTTCTGCTGTGATATACATGAAAAGGAGAGATTTATCTGGTGTAGGGTCATTTTGTAGATGGTTTTGGAGACAGTTTCTCTCAGGTTTATGTGTGCTAATTAGGCCTGGTTAATGGCCCGTTTTGTTGAAGGGGATGAGTCACTGGGATCACTCCTGTAGAGAGCAGAGGCACATGGGCCGGATTTGCTACTCGTGTGGGGGGAGCATTTCGAGAAAATGTCCCCACAAAACAAAAAAAAGACACTTCAGAAACACATCACAAATGCATCTCTGTTATATTCCTGCTGCCAATTCCAAGGTTTTGGTTTAACGGGGAAAAAAAATTCTTGAGTTTTGTTGCACTACATATCGGTGATTTGCTTAGCTAAGCCTAGCTAAGCTAAGCCTAGCTAAGCTGGCAGGAAAGACTCCATCGCATCTAGGCATGCTTGGACATGCCTCATCGACACAGATTTATTTAGAGGCCTGCCCCCTACTGTCCTCAGTGGGTTCCCCAACACTCTCCTCTGCTACATATGAATGGATCTTGCCTTTTTTCCCCAAACAAACACACATTCAAACCCACCTTGGTCTTTTCCGACATTTTTCCATGAGACCCATTCAAAACTTATAGGAATATATCAGCAAAATTTGGTCAGTAATAAAACACTGATATGTTCACCAATAGCCAAGGATCTGCTGTGCAAAACAATTATTTTCATAGATACCAGTGTCTAATATTCTTCAGTGGGGATTAAATGCATAAAACCTTATTTTCAGGTTCTGTTTCCTGAGGATGTGAGAGATAAGGGTGCCCCTGTGAATCTCACACATTTATTAAAAAAACAATCCCGTCAAGATGGTCCCCGCACAGTGTGGATTAAGTAAATCAGATTAAACTGCAGCTCAATTTAATTAAGCTACCAAAAAAAATAAAAAATCATCAACAATGTGTAAGTCAAGACGGGCAATAGAGGACCGTGTCGCTAACATGGAACGCTAATAATCCCGCGAATACAAACAAACGGGTGTAAGACAATGTGCCTTAGCACAGGCCAGGGGAAGGTCATTGACCAAGCGCTGACGATCCAGTGAGGCGCCGCTCCCCCCGCTGCCGGGCAGCATCGCCCAGCAGGCTGCTCCTCAGCCACCAGGGGTCATTGTCATCTTCACTTTGCGACGTTCATTTCATGCTTCGGGCTGAACGTTTAGAGAACGGCCGACCCGTTTTACATTCCGGGATCGACGGCGTGGCGGATGCAGACAATCTGGTGGCGTGACAGGTTAGCGGCGCCCATCGCCCGCGTCGGGGCTGCCCTCGTCGGCGCCCGTGTCGGCACGGTGTTTATTTATTCGCCGCCTCTCTGCGCCCGGCCGATCGGTCGTCACATCTCGTTTGCGTCGCCTCGTGCCGGAATTCGAAGCGGCCCGCTTGTCATCGCGGCGAGGAATCGGATGGAGCGTTTACACTCATCTCAAAGGTGGCCTGCTCCTTGGAGAGCGCAGGACGCGTCGGCCGCGTTCGGAAAACCGAGATCCGACGGACCCAATTGCCGTAACGCCGACAGGCGGCTTGGCACTTGGTTCTCCGGCTCGCTCTTCCTGATGACTCTGACGGCTCTCTGATGGATCTCCGGGAACATCGGCGAGGATTTACGCTGCTAAGAATTCCCACCCTAGTATTCCACCATGATACTCCACACGTGATGATTACTGGTGTATAATTTTTCGCTTTAAAAGAAACCGGCGGCAAGCCCCTCCGGGTCCCCCATGCAGTGAGCTCTCTGCTGATGGCAGCTCGCGGAACGCCATGCCTCGCTCTGCCTGTCATAGGGTCCCGACCAGAAGCAGCTGCACAGCTGCGTGCAGGGCATGATGGGAAATGGGGAACATCCTCATCAGAGTGGCCGCTACCATCTTACAGCAGTTTTTTTTTTTTCTTTTAAATAAACATGTCACCATGCCAGAAATTGTTCATCCCCTGAAAAGCATCATTTTCTTATCACAGAGATGGCATTCGATGGGTCTAAGGGTCCACCCCCCCCAAACAATAAATGTTATCTCTATGCAGCATGGAGTGTCCAACCTATTCAGACCCCTTTCACAGGCCGCTGGGAAGATTATGTCACCCTAATCCCTCAGTAATGGTTCAAGAGCTTCAACTGGCAGGTGGTCCTGAGTGAAAATGCACCCCCCTATTAAGGTGGGGGCTGCCAATCCTCCATCCTGCATTCAAGGGGCTTTATAGCTCCATATAAGTGTATAGTCATGTGTAAGTTTTAATATATATATTACCCCTCAGATATTATTGCAAGCTGAATGCTGGGAAAAATCAGTTTGATTAAACCTTGATTGTTTTCAGTTATTTTTCCTGTCCTTGACTTTAACAAAAAAAAAAAGTCACATTTCCCCCTTGAAAATTATCTGACGTGTGTCTCAGATGTTCAGTGTGATTAAGAATTTTAAAAGACTGCGATAATTAATAATAAAGTAATGAATAATTCAAAAATAATAAATGAGCAATGGGGAGAATCCCCCCCACTCCCCTCGCTTTGCTGAGGTCATCACCTTTGCAGGCTTGGGGAGCACAGCTATTTCCTACTCCAGACTCTTTAATTGATTTTTTATATCGTCCATAATTATGTAGCTGTCTTCCATATACGCTCAAACCTGAAACTCTGATACCGACGGCGACAGCGCTAAAATGAGACTGATTACGGGTTGGACATAGTACCAACTTTAAAGTACATTATTGTGGAATAATAATATTCTGCAGCATTCCAGACAGCTGAGGAATAAAGAGTTGTATTATGAAGGCTTCCTCTTAAACTCAGTTTTTTTTCAGCAATTGTAGTTTTTTAGTCTAATATCTATTGAGTCCATACACTATTTGCACATACCGGGTGCATCTGTGTTGTTTTGATAATTAAATAATGGTAAGATATATTCACTCCTGAGAGATGTATAAATGCCGGTTTGCTAAACAGTTAGAGACCGGATGTAATGGTTATGAAAATGACAGACAGCAGTGACTTTTCCTTCAGAGGTCAACGTCTGAGGCTCCATCACTGCACTGAAACTGCAGCACAGTGGCTTAGCTGACCGCTAACCGCTAACTGCTAACCGCGCATGATCCTCAGTCTGGCTTTGACACGTCGGAACGCCCTTGGCTTTTGCGTGACTGAGGTTGAATCGGGTTTAATTTAAATGTTGATGGAGGCTCAGTTAAGGTCGTTCACAGGGTTGCGATTCAATGGGAGGTAATTGGGGAGCTTTAATTTTTAGAGGTTTGGGAAAATTAATCACTGGATATTCAAGGACAACGAGGAAAGATGTCTGGAACTTAGACAGGATTAATTGATAACCTTAATTACTTTCAGAGGGCAAAAACATCAGTTAAAAACGTGTTTTTGCCCAAACCCGAGGATCTGAAGAGCGGGAGTAATGAGATGTATGAAGAGACGAGCCCTCTCTGTGGTTTTCAAAGCGAGCCTTTGGATTACAGTGCAGAAGCACAGTGTTTTAAGCAGACGTCGGCTGGGGTCTTTCACCTGACTGGCGTGCGGCGGGGCCACGATGCAGAATGAACCAAAACTGCTGTCTCTTAATACACCGAGTGCAGCTTGACGGAAACAACACGACTCAATCTTTTGGGAAATAACAATACCCCCCCCCCCCCCCCCCCCCACACCCCACGTCAACTATCGAGTGTGAGTCTTTCCTTGGAGATCTGTCTCGGGTTCGACCCCTCCCACATGTCGGTGCCGTGTTATAAAAGATCTGCCTGCCCCTCTAGTGGCTTGAGTCTTGGGAATTAACTTTGCTCCCAGAGACCATTCACCTGCAAGCCTTCATTTCCACCCCGCTGCCCCCAGAGGGACACAAGACAGATTTGCATGTCTCCCCCTTACTTTTTGATACCTCCTGTGAATTTATTATTGTGGCCGTAGAGCTGCAAACAGTAACATGGGGGACTCTTAAACCGAAATGCTAACTGCAGGCGGTCTTTCTAATGTGGGGGGGGCTGCATGGTTTTGGTATTCGGCCGACGGAACGTGCGGCATTTTGCAGCCCGGGTAATGCTAAAGTTTGGGGGATAATGTCACGGCAGCGTATTCTCCCGGCCTGATGTGTCACATGTGGGTTTCAGAGCACGTCTGCATAGATCATACACACTCCGTAATAGGTCATTGCTGTCAGTTTGATTTAGGTCCAGTCCGCACGTTTCAGGCTTTTTGTGATACCTTCCTGCAGGATTGTAGCCACTGGATTCATTCTGGGTGTCTTTTGTGGAAAATAAAACCCTTTTCTCCGGTACTCAGAGGGAAGAGGCAGTTACGTGCTCCTCTGGAACCATGTATTTCCCCTGTAAACAACACACCCGTGTCATCAACATAACTCTCGGGTGACCGCATGGACTTCTGGAGCAGTCCGGCCATTTCTGGGGACAACCGGGTCCTAAGGTGCTGCCAGTTCAAGTCATTTTGTCCAGGGCTCAGGAAGTACACACAGCAGGCTTATTCTCAGGCAGGCTATTGCCTGGATGCCGGTGTCAACCAATGGCATTTGAGGAAAAGGGCTTCCCTGAAGCCAACACTGGGTGTATTTAGGCCTGTTCAGTTAACGTAGCCATCCCAGGAAATGGACCCCGAGACTAAATGGGTACAGGCATGGGGGGTGGTGTGTAGTTCAGCAGGTTAGGATACTGTCCCTGTGGACAGAAGGTTGCTGGTTCAAATACTGTGGTTCAGGATTTTTGCCTTTGAGCAAGGCCCTTAACACCACTCCCACCCCCCAGCTGCTCCAGGAACTGTCTGACACTGCTTTCTGAAAGAAATATAAGTCTACTAAATAAAGTAGAGCTAAAGTACTAAATATATGGTTGAAGTGGCTGGGAATTGGGCAGGGAGCTGAACTTGTTGAAATTTGGGGAAGGTATTGGGGGGGAGGGGCTAAGAGGTTATATTTGGGGAGGTGGGATGCAGGTGCTGTTCTTTACCTTTACTTTGTCCCCTGGATGCCGGACATGATCCCAATGATTATCTATTATCTTGTTATTGGACATAAATTTTACAAGCTGTTGAGAGTGCGGAAAAATCAATACCTTTTAAATGCTGTTTATGTGTGATTAACGGTTAATATCCTCACAAATTATTTAATATAATAAGGTCATTTGTCTTTCACACGGTCTCGGATCCTGGCGAAGAATAATAGAATAATAAATGAGGACACTGGGAAAGGGGGGATTTCACATGCTTTTCCTCAGCCGCTTTTATTATCAATATCCTCTTTACAGCCGCAAAGCTGCACTATGGTTATTTTATGCAAGTAATAAAATTAGCCTGAGATGGAATTAGCGGCTTTGGGCTTCTTATAGGTCAAGCCGGTAGTTTATGAGGCAGCGACTCCTCTGTACTATTGTCAGGAGGCTACTTAGAGGGGTCTTTAAGCATGATTTAATATGTCCATGCCTCGGAAAATAGTTAAATAGCTAATTAAATGGAGGAGTTAATTTACATATTAATTGACCTTCCAGTAATATTTATATTGATACCTACATGAAGAGCCCCTTGTCTTCATTGCCTTTCATCATAGTTAGTCTGAGCAAATATGGTGTAACTTTTTTTTTTTTTTTGTTTAAACTGAAGTTTCTTTTTTATCGTTGCGGGAGATACGGTGCCGGGGGT
>JAABNY020000045.1:5643394-5656012 GCA_015164015.2 Brevimyrus niger | reverse complement strand
TATATATATATATATATATATATATATATATATAGATGCTCAGATATTCTGCGTGAATAGAAATAATAATACACTATATTGATGGCTTTATGCTCATCATGTTTGTACTGTTTTTAGGCTTGATGATATATATATATAACATGCTCAGATACTGTACATGAATATAATAGAAATGGTAAAATAGTACTAAATATTGATAGCTGCATTTATCGGCCAGGCAGGATAGTGCATATGTTAGCAGTGGGCCTAATAAAACAGCTCATACCGTTTCATGCAGCTATTCTAAGGTACAGTGCATAATATTCTGCTCAGTTGGAAACGTGTGCATGTATATATGCCGGAAAAGGATTATTTATTCATTAGTTCATTTCTTCCTTTGGTCATTTAATTTAAAATTTGAAGCTGCAAAGTTTTTGCGGCTTCTCAACGACTCTTGAAGCTCGACATGTTTTACGTTGCAAAAAAATAAATTAAAAAGGCAATACAAAGAGATTCATTGATAGTGTGGCTTTATGCCCGAACTTGTATGAAACACAAACAATCCCACGCATGGTAACTCTTCAATATCAACAATTGTAAAAATCTGCTATAAATACTGATTAGACACTGACGTTTTAGTACAAACATAGTGTAGCACAGATATTGATATACCTATATGAAAATCGCATCTATTACGCTTGATGTCAGCGTATTTTGAATATTCTTCTTTTGTAGGCGTTGTTTTCTTTAAATTCAATGTATGTTTCCGTGAAATATTGCTGCTACTTATTCGTGTATATGTATCTTCATTGCCAGGGCATCTATGGTATATATTTCACAGAATAAACTTATCGTCTGAGTCATCACATTATTCATATTTCACATTGCATACCGCCAAGCGGCCGTCTTCCATGCTTAGCTTGGTGAATTTCCATTAACTTAAATAACCATTTTCATAATCATGTGAGGAGACGCGGTTAATTTGGTATTCAAAGCTGAAGCCTGCTTTATATTATGTCGATGTTATCTGGTAATTGACTGAATGGTTTTAACCACACCTTGTGTTGCAAATGAAGGATATTGCGACTTAGACATTTCACAAAATGGCTCAAAATACTACTTGACATTTGCCGTTTTTTTTTTCCAAAAGCAAGGCTGTCATCCATTCCCGGGATTATAACATAATTATTGATGCTCTGAAGGACTTGGCAACAAACCCGGCATAGAAGTATATCGGTCTGCTCCTTTATAAGTTTCCTTTCTAAATTGATTTTAATACAAGTTGAGTCCTTAAGAATTTACGTAACTAGAATATCTGAGGGTAGATGGCTGGATGTTTTGCAAGTGATTTTCAAAAACTTTAATATTTTTTGTTCAACTTCATACTGGTTCCCAGTCTACGAGACACCATTTTACATCCTGTAATTCACTGGAATATAGTGCAGATTACCGCGACGCAATTCGGATAAACGGTTATTGAAACTACATGAATGGCACTGAGTAATCTATTTCAGTAACTTCATTCCATGATACGAAAATTTCGATATTCTTTGTACACCCTGTAATCAATTGATCACCAAGAGCCTTATCTGTCGTGAGATATTGACTTTGAGTTTGAGCTACATCCCGGTCTTAAATTGATTCGACACCTTGGAATGAATTCCATGTCAATTTTTCACGCTCATTTCGAGGTGCTGAAATAATATCCTCTCATTAGGAGACCAAGAAGCTTAGCAAATTCGTCGAAACTGTTAGGGCCGCTTCTGCCCTACTCACAATGTATTTAAGTTATGCAGCCGAAAAAGTAAGTAATAGCGATAAAAGTAAAACCTGCCAAGAAGGCTCTCCAAACACAGATCCGTGCACTTAAATAAAGATCGTACCGTAGCAAATGACATGTGACAAATTTACATTTGCCAAGGGATCATGGTCTCTTGCTTTGTAAACTGCACAATAAATTTAATGGGTCACAGTACCAATTTAAATAAACATATACCTTTAATAAATTCGCCAACGTGTAGTACACAGTCTGACATCGGATTGTTATGAGTCATAGTGCTCCTTATATTTAATTGGCTCCTTATATTTAATAAAGTGTAAACTTCTTTAACTTAAGTTTAAGTTCTAATCTATTAAAATGATTCCCTTGTTGAATTCTCTAAAATCGGAAATGACAAAAGCAGTTAATTTAGTCAAAGCAGTGACGGAAAAGGGAAGCCGGGCGGGGCGCGCGGGGGGGAGGGGGGGCAGTATTGAGTGTTGCAAATGAGGCTCTTGAAATTACTTCCATAATTAATTGTGCAAATTTGTTTCTATTAAATAAAAATAACACGTATTGAAGAACTCAATTAGCATTAATTAAGCTTGATATCCTAATTTGGAAATTGTATAATAGAAAACAAGCGTTTTGGAGCCGTTTTCCTGCGCTGTTAAACAGCAGCTTCCAGCCTTTGGGCTGCTTCGGTCTCTCCTTTGAGAATTGAAAATGAGAAATGGAGATGGAAAATCAGGAGCAGTTAAATTAGCTTCTTGATCTGCACTTATTGCTGCATACACACGACACATTACCAAGCCCCTGTGCTTCTCTTTTTTTAATATTCCAGGCATGGAGAGCTGTCTAGATAGCAGATTTATCAAATGGGAAAATGAATGTATGATGATCAGTTAAATTGAAAATCAGCGCCTTCATGACAGCCCAACCTGACACCTCCGTAATTAGAAAGAAAAATGATGCCGTCCGATGCATAATAGAGCAAAAACAATTTACACTCTCTCATAATGATCCGGCATTCAAATTGAAAATTTCTGCCTGTAGAAATTGAATCTATTAAATATGATTCATGGAAGACACACCTCCGGGAAGCTGCCCGGCCCAGATCGATCGACAGTTTGTTGAATAACTGGGTTGGCTGAGTTTGTTTTGACTATCGAGGAAAAAAAAAATCAGGATGCCGGTAGCTTCATTATAAGGACATCAGCTTGCAGTCAGCAATACATCCCCTTCCCATTCATATCGTAAATCTATTTTACACAAACATAGCCTACTCCCAAATTCGGTAGTGATGTGATAGAAACAAACGTTTGGTTTTTGCCATGACATTCACTTCATATTTGCAATGATTTATTGTATTCGAATATAACGCTTGAAAAGGTGGTATTTAAGAAAACTGATTAATAGAGTCGAAAAGCGTTGAAAATATCCTTATATTAAGCAACTTTCAGTAGGCCTATAACGGGAAATTTGGAATAGGCCTAAGTAATGATTTACTTTTTGTTACATAAAGTGAGCTAATCTTCGAGTACGAGACAATAGGTTGGTTATTTATTTCTATCAGGAATACATTCATTTCAGCACTTATCCTTTGCTTGCATTCTTATCCGCTCAATCTGTGCCATTTTGCATCTGATATTTATTTATCTTCCTATCCATCCATTTATTTATTTATTTATTTATTTATGGATTATAAGATCGCCCCCCTGCTGAGTAAATAGCAAAGTCACCAAACGAAAATTATGTAAATATTATTAAAGGGACTGGGGCTTTGAAATTCATTTGCGCCAGCGCAGAAGCCAGCCTGCGACTCTGATTATTTTCAATTTATTTGCAAATAAAGGCCCGATGACCAGGAGGGATCCGGGATATTTAACGAGGCTGTAAACACAATTCCACCGCGCACAGGCCCGCCAGAATGAATGGTTTTAATAATTGGGATTTGAATTTCTAGGGAATCGGTGGCGTTTACATTTCATAAGCGCCCTGAAAATTGAAGAGGTTTGGAACACAGGATGAGCTCAGTCTTTTTTCTTTTCTTTCTTTTTTTTCTTTTTCTTACCTCGACTTTAGATCTTGGCCAAATTTGCTAATATTTTGTTGGTGCAGATGTCTGAAGCCCCGCAAAGCTTCCCCAAGGACTCCAGGCCTATTAGAACAAATGTGTGCTGCTTTTGTAAAGAGACGCGTTGGCTGCGCCTGTCCTATTACAGGCGACACATGATCAATAGGCTGATAACACAGGAACATCAATATAAGCGACAGAACAATGAGGGATATCATCGAACATCTATCTTAATATAGCCGGCTACAAGAGCCCTGACAAAGAGAAAAGCTCATGAAAATTCCGCCCCACGAATTCCCATCTCCCATCCAATATGCAAGCTCACACTCCCAGCTGCCGGGGCTATTATTTTCCTATTTCAATTTGACACCGCAGCTTTCATGCTAATTCTATTATTGTAGGAAGTTTATGTGATTCCATATCACTAGAAATCGGTAATGTATAATAACCCTTTGGGCTAAAAAAAAAAAAAAAAAAAAAAAACCCATAGTAGCCACCGGGAAAATAATTACTTTCATATCAAAACTCTGCAGGAGCCGACCGGGTCCTATCGCCTCCGGCCCCTAACCTCATTTCTGCGCTTTTTCAAAATGAATAAATTTGTAAAAGCAAACATAAACACAAAATCGGACTTTAGTAGAGAAAGGGTTTACCCAATACTACTTATAATAGGCTCGAACGCATGGAATTCATTTTACAATAACTTTATTTATCAAAAGGTTACATATAGAAATATTTTAACGTTCCTTATTTAGTGCGTGAGGATTTTTGTTGTTACTTTTTACAGATACCACAAGAAGGTCCTGCTGCTAATATCTGAATAAACATTTCCGTAAGCCACATAAAAGATAAACACATATAGCTTTTTTTCTTTAACCTGAATCAGAATTTGTGTATCAATATATCGACTTCGAGACGAGTTCATATACCGATATGGCAGGAAGTTGTTTATGTTATATTCAGCTTTGGGAATGTGAGAAGTATCTAGCCGTTCTTTTAACGCAATTGTAATTTGTCGTTATTTATGTTTTTATTATTTAAAATTTTATTTCTCTCTGCATTAGTCCATATCAACATCCTCACAGTCTGTGATTGTTTCTGGTGCACAGCTGTCTTTTATTGTCAAGGGACTGTTTGTAATATCTTGTATTGACTTTTCTCTCAAGTTTGAATGTGGTGAGTTTGGCCGGACGTGATTTGATTCCGATTTCAGTGAATGATTATCAGCAGAGGATTCCAAAAAGTGGGGGTCCCCAGTTTTAGCCGGAACGGTTTGGAGCGGATCATTCTGCGGAGAGCCCGGTTTCGTTCCGGCAGCCTCGTCTGCAGTCCCACTGTCACTTACATCGTCATTGTTCATATAAGTGTTCTTATTTTTATCAGCGCATCCTCGGCTTGTATTTGCAAAACATGTTTGTGCCGGATGGCTTTCAGGTGTGGGGGCTCTTTGTCCTGAATTACTGGTATCTGGTGGTGTCTTTAGAGCAGTCTGAGGTACAATAAAACCAAGCGGCTGGGTGATGGGGTATAGCAGGAAATGTCCTTTTCCTATTAAAGGCCGCGGGGTAGATAAGGCAGGGAAATCCAAGGTGGGCTTTCGCCGTGGAGTTGAGTCTGATAGAAGGCTTTCCACACTAAATGGGTTTAATTTCTGAAGCCCTGATGTTCTGCTGTTAGAGTTATGACTGCTGTCGGAATCCAGCTCTCCTTCTCTAGCATCCTTACCCAGAGTTCTTTGGTTCTGGAGGTTTTGTAGCGTTTGGTCACAGCTTGGTTCAGTTTGGTTGCGTCCTGCAGGGTTAGGGTGTGCTATATGCGTGGATTGCTCGCTGTCCGTCACTTGCGACACTCCGCTGTCGCTGTCTGATCCCGGGGTGTGGAATAAATCAGACGACAGGAGTTTATTCTGCGACCTCTGTAGCTTCCTCTCCTGCTTTCTCTTTTTCTTCTCCATTCTCTCGCGTTCTCTCCGGGCGATTTCATCGGCGTCCATGGGCTCTCCGCTGCATGAGGTTAGGTGGGAGTTGTGTGCCGGCCGGCCCGGTCCCTTCTTCGTATTCTCTTTTTTCCTCCATTTAGCTCTACGGTTTTGAAACCAAACCTACACATCGAGGAATACAATTTGTTTGTATTAATTTGATGTAATCAGAAATTATTTATTTATTTTAACAAATAGGCCTAGCTCACGTAGATGCATGTCTTCCAATAGGTTTAAAAACTCTTTATTGTAATATGCGCCTTTTAAAGATTTGCCATCATTTACGTTGAAGTAAAACTTTAAAAAATCTTTGACTTAAAACTTATTCATAAATAGACCTACATAAATATTTAAATAAAATAATTAGCATCCATACGATACACTAGCACGTAACACGTAAATATGAACTTGTCAGTATTTACGACTTGGTTTACTTAACAGTGCTACCTAGAAAAATATATTTAGAAATATAAAAAGTTCTACTTTAAGTTATGCTTTAAAAAAAAAGTTGCTGTAAAAAACACAAAATATAAATGCATATTCTATACCAAGTAGGCCTAGCTCATATTAAATAAATCAGTCGCATGCATTCTTTAAACGGACAATGGCTGTAATACATTTAATGAGTTAATTAAGATAAATTTGTATATTATTTTTACTCACATAGATTAAATTCAGCAGAATTTTACGGCTAAATAAACAAACCGTCCACATATGCCTGTGCCTCTTGAAAATCTTGAAAACACACTGTAACTAGGCCTATATAGATTTTATTGACGTGATGACAAGTGTGTCAGTATTTGGGACCTTTGAACAAATGAAGCCATTGTGCTTTTAATACGCCTGGAACAGAACACTAATGTACAAACAAACATAGTTATTGTACCATTTGCATGGTCTTATCCTGTGACTTCTTTAAAATAATAAGAATAATCGTTTTCTTACAAAACACCGGAAAGTGAAACCGGAAAAACGTACTTGTAATTCAGCCGTTCAGACAATACATTTCGGACTGTAATGATACACAGTGGCTTGCAGCTAAGGACCTCTCGTTACCGTATTGAAGGTAAACTGGCGCTCGACTTCGCTTAACAACCCCAAAACAAATTGGATACAGCGCCAGGGAAGCAGAGGTCATCTAGATGGCAAAATGACATTACGGGTCAGTAATTGTTTGTTATTCTCATTATCTGAATTTATTACTTGATACAATTCTTTCCTCTCTGGTACCTCTAAAACGCATTATCCCCCATTGTTGTTGATGTATTAACGTTGTTTATTTAGCTGTATTGTGATATTTATGTGTTGTGTTTTATATTAGCTACATTAATTAAAATAAGAGAAAAGTAATCAACGTGATTATTATTATTATTATTAATAAACTTTAATACATATATTACTATACGTACAAAATGACAATTGTGCAAAAGAAAATACTCAAAATACCCAAGAAGAAAATATTAATAAATATTAAGCAATAAATTACTGGTGTAATTATTGACGTGAACGTTCGCATTTACTGGACATATAGTTCATTACCCCTAATAGAAGTTTAAGGTTTTCTTTAAAGAAAAAAAAGAGTCTACTAAAACACTGGCTTCGTGCACGAAAATAGACCCGATAATATGGATTACAGCTTCGTAAAAACGGTGAAGTAAAACAGATGGGATTCTAAATGTATTTACCTGGACCCTTGACTCTATCAAGTCCAATCTCAGCGCAAGTGCCTCCCTCATAAAAACGTCTGGATAGTGACTTTCATTAAAGGCCTTTTCTAATTCTTCAAGTTGCCATCCAGTGAAATTTGTGCGGGTTCTTCTCCTTTTACAACCAGGACTATCCTTGTCTGGATCTCCCGAATCTGACATGGATGAGGAAGACGTTATGAGTACATTAGAAAGAACATGTTGTGTCTGAAATGACATTAAACAATGTATAAGGAATGTTTCATCTACAATAAAGGCGAAATAAAATTATTTTCGTTTGAATGACACACGATCTTAATTCCGCTAAGAAAAAAAATCTTTGACAAGCTCGAAATGCGAAATTTCATACGAATATGTAGCTTGTACGTTTTGGAAGATTGCAGATTTAAAAAATGTTTTTAAAAATATATGCATAATATTTAATGAGCGACAAAAGGTATTTTAAAATCGTTAGATGTGCTTTCCTGAAACAACAAAGCACGAGTCTCCACGCTAGCAACGTGTATCTTCTGGATATACAGAATGAAATCCTAGCTTAAATTTAGTTCCTATGATAATGAAAGCACGTCTCTCGCTTCAACAACACATTGTCTCTACGATCATTTTGTTTATATCGTCATTTAATTGTCACTGCTAAATATGACGAATCGGTATAAGAATACATAGCCTATATCTTCTTCCGTTTTACGTTTTTCAAAAGGATCCCTAAAAATAGCCTCATCTTAAATACAACTTAGGTACTGGTAGTTCATCTATCACTGACTTTCCAACCACAGCCGATGTATTAAAATTACTGTAATCCTTTTATGCTTACCTGTAAGTTTGTACTGCTGGTTGTCACCATTCATACCGCAGCCAGGGTTCGAGTTAACCACGGAGGCGGTGCAGGAACCGTTCAGTAATCCGTCTATGGAGAAAGGAACAGCGGCCGCCGACTGGAGCTGGTGTCCGGCTAGTTCGTACACATGGTGGTGGCTTAGATGGTAAGGAAAGCTCACCATCCCGTTCAGAGAGCCCCCGAACTGGGCATGAGGGTGATCCAGTATCCTACTGTCCATCATCTCCCAGGCGAAAGGAGCCAACGCAGGAAAGCTGCTTGTGGGGGTTTAGAAAGCATGCAGTAAGAGTGGGCAGCGAGGAGGGAACATGATACGGAGAGGAGGATGAGCTTTACTTTATCAACATCAACCTTCCAATAATTAGCCCTGGCTTTGGGAATTTGGGACCAATAAGAAACGTTAATCGTCTGTGACGTCAGAGACGTCGTCTGAAAACGTTTTCCATATCGATTGCTAATTAAACCTGACATCTACCTCAATAAACAATATCAGAACTGTCACAACAGGGCTTGGGGGAAGGGGGCGCTTTGATAAGAACTACATTATGACTAGGCGGGGGCTCGGATAGGTAAGCGATCCGATCTTATTGATGTCTGGTTAAATGCTAAGACAGACATGGATTACAGACTTTTTCCGCGTCTCCTTCGCTCGCTTTAAAATAACACCCTTTGCGTAAAATTAGTAAACATCTTGTGAAGATTGTTTTAGTGGAACTACTTTCCTCTCTAGAGCTCTTAACTGATGTTTTCCAATTACAGAGGAGTGAGCGCAAAATAGACTGATCTAAAAACAGCGGATTCATCATCCTTTCTTTTCGAAGCTGTCACATTGAATTTAAAAGTACAACCTCTTCCATTTCTTCGCCATTTCCCCAAATTCTAAACAATAGTCAAAGGTGCTGTTTACAACGTAACTGCTGTAGATCAGCATTCACCATCCAATTTTAGATGTTAAACTATATATAGAAAGACAATAAACTACGAAATATTTGACTTTTCACCTGTACAAAGGGGGAAAAAAACAATGAATTTCACTAAAATTTTAGAATTTCCACAAAGCGCAATTAACACTTAGATTAGATGATTCATTCTTTTTGGTAGCTTTTCCAGAATTAGGAATTATACAAATTGCGATGAGTAGAAAGATTTTAACATTGAAATGAAATATACGAAACTATTGTTATCATTTTTGCTGTTGCTATTGTTGTACATAAAAACTCCTTTATTCATGTTGTTATAATATTCACATCACAAGTAAAAAATTAAAAAAATATGAGGAGGAAAACATACTACACATATCAAACAATATCTTTTGAGATATTGATGTTTATTTAAATATCAGCCAATCTTTCGAGTCCCAGTAACTGGGTGAAGCAGCACAACAGTGTAATTTCAGCAAAACCGTTTGTTTAAACTAAATATAAATGTTAAACTCCAAATATTTCTAAGGCTGAGATTACAGAGAGCCTGTAATGACGGGCGGTTCACTGCAGTTGGGTTCAGCAGGAGTTTGCCAGGGGACTGGGTTTCTGTGTACGGAAAGGCAATCAATCCCGCTTATAATAATGGTCTTGCGTTTCCCTCTCCCGGTTACTATGTTAAATTCTTTATTTATACCATGTCTGAAGCAGACGTAACGTTAATTTGAGTTGAAATTCTCTCGCCTCTCACTCTCTGACCCTTGGCTGCCGGATTGGGGTGTTGTAATAACCCGAATCTTTCAACAGAAGCCCTGATAATTGTTACCTTATTAGCATGCAAATTGTTTAATTAATATTATTATGAAGAAGCATATAATCCGTTCGTCACTTGACCTCAGGCTCACATAGCAACCAGCTTTCTGCATTTGAATGTGTACATTTGAATAAATTCTTTGAAATGTTCCGAGATTCTTGTCTTGTCTAGGTATTTAATCTCGTCCACGAGAGCAATCTTGAATACTAAAAGCAGGGTATTGACGCTTTGATGCTCTTAGTGTCTACCCCCTTATTTTCTCCTTATGCAAAAGTTGTGGAAATACTTACTTCATAGCATCCAATAATAATATATGGTCACTCCATACACACAAACGCACTTCCACGCAAACATGGAATGAATGCAGATCCAATGAATGGCAGATCTGAACGTGTAGACCTTGGAGACATAGTGACCCCCTTCCCCAGTTGCTAGGTTTAATTAACTTCATAAAAAGACGCACTAGCAATCATATACCTCGAAATCCTACCCATTTTATCAAACCTTCAGGTTTTTATTATATTACGGCAAATAGAATTAATGACAGCAATGTCAAATGTAAATAAACACTGACGGAATGTAACAAATTTCAATTAGAATAAATTCAGTTATAAAAAACAGAACCAAAAGCTTGGTTTTAGCTAAAAGTGAAAAGTTAAAACATGCAAACCAAATAGGCCTAAATTCTTTTTTAACAAGTTGAAGGAGAAACATTTTCATGTTTAATATTTGTTTGTTTTAAAAATGACGTGACAACGGCTTTACTGTTTGGAAGTCCGTGTGTTGTTTTTATTATTATATATATATTTGGTAGAGTAGGCCTACTAGAATCTGTCGCGTCTAAGCAAGAGATGAGCCTTACTTAAGGATGTTTACGTACTTTTCACGAAGACACAATGAATGAATTGTAAGCCGCTTTTACCATGTACATAGAGTGTTACACGTACAGTGTGTGACAAAATGACTTGTGAATGTTTAAGTATTGTTTTGGAGGGAATGATTCATACGTTATCAATGTTTTATGGAAGTCTTTTAAAGGAGCTTTCATCAAAATCGTTGCACAGCATTGTAACGGCTGACAAATCTGAAGTTAACGCAGCACAAAGCAAGCTAACGTGATATTTTAATGTTTGAAAGTAGTCCATAATACTAATATGACATTCAAGCAATCCATCTCGGCCAATAAAATATAATTATGATGTCCAGATATATGTATTTCATGGGTTACAAGCACCACCTATTTTGAATGATTTTGAAACTGGACCCAACAGAATCATGATAAGTTTGGGTAATGGGCTGGTAAGGGAGGCAATCAAGATCATTATTACAGTTCACCAATAATTTGCATATTAGTGTCACCGATTTGCTCCAGTAGAATGAAACCTTCCGTCTATACCCACAATTGCTTTGGCAGAACAAACGGCGTGAGTGTGTGATCCAGGAATTGGGTTTGTTATTTTATGTCAGGAGGTAGATGTTTAAATTATGGGTTGTCTGACGATACCTAGTCAATATATCATGTAGCCTACTCTGTTGTCTTAAACACAGAAATGCATCAAAGGCCCTCGATATTTACGTAAAAACTATTTAACGAAGTTTACAGTTCTCATAAATGCCAGGATTTTCTCTAGTGATTAATATCTCAGCGATTTTAAATCGCCAATACATTAGACTTGCCAAGTGTTTTTGCAAAGAGTATAGGCCTATTCGATGTGGTAAACATGCATCCCCCACATTGAAATCTTTTTATTATAGGAAGAAATAAAAAGAGGATTTTCCACACTTTTGTCTTAAATCTATTTGACGTTCTTTATGCGATCATGCAAAAACCACAAATCAAACCGTAATTAACCAGTATTTATGGCAGATGATGTGTCGGAATCCTGCGTTACCGCTAAAAGTAAAATTAAAATTCAAAGACAGAATTACTTCACATGGTTCACCGTCATAGACGTGTAATGCCAGGTGTTTAAATTAACTTTGAATCCGAAGTCCCAGTACAACTTTGACGTCAATATTACTTTAAATGACACAAAATCAAATTTATTTTTAATTAGCGAATAAATGGGCGGCAGTGGAGGGGTTTAATTACTCAATTAACATCGCGCGAGTTAATTTTTAACTATCTAAATTAACTTGCGCTTTGCCCGATTTGTTGATAATTACAGAATGAAATATAAATTAATTGTTTGAGGTTATTTGATCCGTCGACCGAGATTCCAGTTAACGGAAAGCATGATTCTGAAGGTGCTTTAAACAAACCAGCACACGGACTTGATTTTAAAGGGAACTATCTCTCCAAATTTTTATGCTCATGGAAATTCTCCCCCACCTCTTATTAATCCTTACAATTAAAACGTTCACCATCTAATCATCTTTAATTGTGCTGCCGTCTGAGTAGAAGGCGATTGATTTGGACTTTTAATTTACCTCCCGTAATTTCTTCGTTTCTGATGGAAAGAGAGAGTAATTCCCATCAAACTTCAAATTACCTTTTTCGGACCTGACAGTCCGCATGCCCTTTAAACATGCCCTTCAAATGCTCAG
>JAABNY020000045.1:5558768-5588635 GCA_015164015.2 Brevimyrus niger | reverse complement strand
AGGACGGGATACTGGTTTTTCAGTTTTTTTTATCAAATTCATTTGAATAAGCAAATAAGTACTTCATACTGTAGAAATATTACATACAAATTTTTAGGACAATCAATAAATAAATACATAGGGAAAATTCACAATAGATTGGGAACTTCATTGTATATTTACATTAAGGAATCTTTCATCAAACTGATGCTTATAATTACAAGAAAACATCCCATCGTTTACCTTTATGTGCTTTTTTTAAACCCTGGGCAACCTTCATTTGTCATAATGCCTCAAAGAGTGCCTCAGTGAGTTGCTGGCTGAATTAAGTAGCTATAAAAAAATTAAAGGTATATAAAAATGCCAAAAAGAGTTTATTGAGAAGTGAATACTTTGGACTAATTTAATACTTTTCTCTCTAGGTATCTAGCCATTCGCTATCCATTGCGGTCCCGGGAACTTCGGACGCCTTGCAACGCAGTGGTTGCCATGGTGGTGATCTGGGGGCTCTCCCTAGTGTTCGCCGGACCCTACTTGAGCTACTACGACCTCATCGATTTCGCCAACGGCAACGTGTGCGTCCCCGGGTGGGAGGAATACGACCGCAAAGTGCTGGACACGTGCACATTTGTGTTCGGCTACGTGATCCCCGTTCTCATCGTCAGCCTTTCCTACACCAGGACCATCAAATTTCTGTGGACAGCCGTAGACCCTCTGGATGGCATGACGGAGTCTAAGAGGGCCAAGAGGAAGGTGACCAAGATGATCATCATCGTCACCGTGCTCTTCTGCATCTGCTGGCTGCCGTATCACATGGTTATCCTGTGCTACCTGTATGGTAACTTTCCCTTCAACCAGACCACCTATGCCTTCCGACTGCTCTCCCACTGCATGGCTTACGCCAACTCCTGCCTTAACCCCATCGTCTACGCCCTGGTGTCCAAGCACTTCCGCAAGGGCTTCAAGAAGGTTTTCAGCTGCCTCCTCAGCAAGAACGGAAGGAACAAGGTGCACGTCGTGCATGTAGCCAACACGGCGCCCGGGTTCGAGGCCGGATCCACCGAGGTGTCCCACATGAACGAGGAGAACGCCTGTCAGGATGCTTGCGAGATGGGAGCCCGCCCACGGCCTGCTCCGGAAAACTCGGGGCTCACAATCAGCCTGCCGATGGCAAGACCATCCTGATCGAACCAAACGAGTGAGCCCTCCTGGAACATCCCATTCAGCCTCTGAAAAGCCGTCCTTATTACTAAACCCATGGCGGAGACTTTAAGATCTCTGGAAGGGCTTTGAAAACATTCAAATAAAAAATCAATTAAGTTACACAAAAACGTATTTCTCTCTCTCTCTGCAGGGATATGATTTAATTTATCAGGCAGACTAGGGACAATTTCACTTGCTGAAATAAGTTCATAGCAGAGCAACAGAAAAAATATTCCTGGAATTAAAGGGCTGCCTTCAATAAATAGTTCTGCCTTTTTGGTTTTTGGCAAGGCTAAGGATGGATTATTACAATTCAAGCATCTACAAACAGACAAAAAGCAGAAAGCTGTTTCATTTCACCCTTAAGTTTCCATTTGAGTCTGTGCTCTCCTCTGTCATTCAGTTTGCCTTTTATCTCTGTGAATTTCGCTTTCTGTAATTAAAATAGGTGTATTTGTTGGATTCCAACTAAAGACACATCAGTCAACACTAAAGCAGGCGAATGTTCTAGTTTTCAGTCCTTGTATTAGACATCTGTGAATGTCTCTCTGTAATTGGTGTGGCTTAGTGTTCCTTAGTAGTTTTGACCAACCAAATTTCTGTCTAGTTATGTAGAAAACAATGACTAATAATTTATTAAATAAAAAGAAAGTTTATTCCTTATGTTCTTAATGTTGTATGTTTATACACCATATATAATGTCTCAGTTACTGGGTATGATTAATGGTTTTCACAACATGACCTTCAAAACAACCCTAAATTCTCCCGTGACCCTAACCAGAAGTTGGAAGATATATGTATGTGTGCATGTATGGATGTATGTATGGATGTATGTATGGATGTACAGTCATGTGAAAATATTAGGACACTCCATTAAATGTTTAGTTCTTTATTGAGAAATATCAGCATATCACTATTAAATCTTCTTTCAAATCATATGTGATATAGATAAAGGTACTGAACTTGAACTTTGAACTTTGATGCCAATTTCCACTTAGGAAAAAGTTAGGACACCCTCACATCCATTATTAGAGATGCCTAGAGTTAGATTGAGATGCACCACATCAGGTGAAAATGATTAGAACGTTATTACAGAGCTTTTGGGTGGAGTCTATCTTATTTATACCATTAACATTTAGTTTGGTTTGCTCTTTATTGTTGAAATGAGGGGGATCACCATGGTGAGATCCAAAGAGCTCTCTGAGGCCTTCAGAAAGAAGCATGTAGATGCATATGATCACGCATATGAAAGGATATCAAAGGATCTCAAGACAGTTTGAGCAAAAGAATCTCATGCCAGCTGTGAAGCATGGAGGTGGAAATGTCGTAGTTTGGGGCTGCTTTGCTGCAGCAGAACCTGGCCAAATTACCATCATAGAGTCTACTATGAAATTATTCATCATATCAAAGGGAGCTTGAGGACAACATGAGATCATCTGTCCAGAAGTTGAAGCTGAAGTTGGGGTGGATCATGCAAATGACAATGACTCAAAACATTCCAGTAAATCTACCAAGGAATGGCTTACGAGAAAGTTCTGGAATAGTCAAGTCAAAGCCTGGATCTGAATCCCATTGAGATGCTTTGGGGTGATTTGAAGCAGAAGTGCATGCAGGACACCCTTCAAACATCACACAGCTTAAGGAATTCTGCACTGTCAGAGATTGATAGATGGTTATAGGAAATGTGTCACTAAAGTTTTTTAAGCCAAAGTGGGAAATGCTAGCTATTAGGGCACAGGGTGTCCCAACTTTTTCCTCAGTAGACATTGGCATCTTAGTTAATTTCTTTTGTAAAAAAAAAGTGAATTTGTTTCTTGTTTTTTTCATCGGTCATGCAATTAAATCACCTTTATCTACAAATATAATTTGAAACAAGATTTAATATTAATATGTTGATATTTTTTTAATTAAGTACAAAATATTTAATGGGTGTCCTATTTTTTTCCCACATAACTGTATATATGTATGGATGGAGAGTTTTGTATATTTCATACAAAGAGCAATTCAATAAAGTTTTTTTTTTCTGTTGAAAGGGCCAACAAAACATTTTAATAGAAAGATCATTAGGAACTTCACCATTAACAGATTTTTAAAATGCTTCCCAGGATATTCCAAATTAATATCATTTACCTCGAGAGAATAAACATCGGAGCACAAGGCTCATATAAACGAAACAAATGGTTTAAGACATTTTTAGCCCAATTCATTATGACATCCATGTTGAGTCACCTAGCAACTATCCAATACAAGGAACAATTTAGTTAAAAGCATTTGAGCAGAGGCAGAACAGATTATGAGGAAATTGCATTTGAATTAAGTCCACTTGGCCCATTATATATGTGTTATTGTATTAATATCTGTGATAGGCATGCTTTTCAAATAATATTGTCTAGTAAGTTGACTTCCGTAGGCTCAGAGTGGTCTACGGACATCCAAACTTTGGGGACCCTGGAGTCTGTCTCATAGAGCATTGGGCACAAGGTCAGGGGCACACTGATGCATAGACAGAGCCATGCACTATGGGCAATTTAGAGATGACTAACTGCATGTCTTAGGGCTACAGGAGTGACCCGGAGCAAGCAGAGGGCGAACTACACAAAGCCCCAGTCTGAGTATGTGTCTCATGAGGAAGAAACTGTTCCACTAGCTACCAACTACAGGTGTGTCGTCTTCCACAGCTACACTCACCCATGGCTTCAGTCTGTAAAAACCCACGTCTATCAGACAATTTAATCTCCTTCTTATAGAGATGTGCAGTTTGGTTCTTCCTGATGATTCTTGCTGTTTGAGTTTGCTGGTCTGGATTTCTGTGAATCTCTACAATCCTGGTTTGCTGGTCCTGTTCAGTTCTATGATTTGACCTCATTTCGTTCAACAGCCCGGTTTTTGGTGACACCAATAGTTATCCATGGTGTTTGAGTCACTTGTCCCCCCCCCCCCCCACCCCCAGCCCCATACAATGAGAATTGGGAAGCAGACCAGCTGAAGAGGAGAAGACTGACAGGCAGAACACCAGGCCATGGGACTGCATACAATCTGCCGTGTGACCTTGCCTGTGTCAGCAAAACCCATTAATATTATTTAAGATCCTTTAACTCTGGTGTTGTGCAGTGCGCAGTGTGAGGTTACAGTGTTACCTGCTGAGACACTGCGCCAGTATATGTTCTGCTAAAACGGCATGTTAAAAAATAATAATCAATACGAACATTTATTTGCCTGTTGAGAAGGAAAAATACCACAGAAAAAAATAGCATCACAAGTTATTGGTTTGTGCCAAAATTTCAGTGTACAGATGAAATTTAGCTGCCTCGCAGCAGAATTTACCACCCACGTTCTGCAAGGGCACGAAAAGTACTCGAATTTTGTAATATTCTATTAGACAATGTAAAGGGCTCAGGCAGTGGGTTTTACAGAAACATCAGCACAAAAACGGCCCAGACCTTAAACCCAGAACTCTAGAGGTGTGAGGTCACAACTCCACCCCCTGAGTCATCATGATACAATTCACGTCCCAGTAAATCTTCTGACAAATGTCCAACTACAGGTTAAGAATATCATTGTGATTAATTTGTTTATTGTTCAATCATTGCAATATATTTGTTTGTTGTTCAATCATTTTGTTTCTGAAATATATGTGCAAAATATTTTTACATACCACAAAGTTTCTGATATAAAGTTACTCTCTACAAGCCAGGACTGTATTTTTCCTTTTGATTTTATCCACATGTCACATGGTGGTTAATTTAAATCTTAACTAGAGGTATATATTCTATCAACAGTGCTGAAATTCTGATGTATGTTTCAGGCTCTTTATCACGTTTCGTGGCGACGACAGAAGCAGAATTAAGGGCAGAGGTAGGGACTTTGATTCCAATAAAGGAAAACAAAAGGGCTCATGTGGGATCAAAAACACAAACACCGCAGGACAGGGCTGACCATTGACACAGCAGGGAGTGACATAAATGATGAAACTGGGGAGGACAACGCTGGCAGGCACTTATAAACTGGGTTAACGAGGAGCTAAACAAGTAGCAGCTGGAGTGAGTTAACAAAGAGGCAGGAATGAGAGGAGAGACAAACACAGAACAGGCGTTGGCTCATTAGAGCCCTGCTAGGGAGAAAGAGGAGGGGCGGGTAAGCGGGGCGTGACACTCTTTTTAGGTTTCAGCGGTTAAGGTTCTAGATGTTTTTGCCGTTATTTTCACAACTGTAATGTAAATCACACAGCCGGGTTACTCGTATAGTTTTCAAATACATCACAATAATTACCAGACTGTAGCCTGGGTTTGGCTGAGTGGGGCAGTTGGTTATTTCAGTCACGTATTATGCGGAAACGGTAGCCTCTCTCGTCATCCTCGACAAAAGCGGCATGCGGTCAAGATTTGAGTGCCTCGCAGCTTTGGAGACTCTCACTCAACGCACAAGGCCCAGCACACATGAACAGCATGAGGACAAACAGGGTCCTGTGAAGCAAACATATTATGTCACATAGACACATTTACGCTAATTAGCCTAATTGGCCTGTATTTGCACTGTGGCAGAAAAACAGAGAACGTGGAGGGAAACGCACAAACTTCGTGCGGAGAGCAGAGGCAGGACTTGAACCGTCATCCATGACTATTTGAGGTAACAAAGTTAGACATTGAAATACCCTGGAGTCGAATCTGAAAATGCTTAGTATTCAACAGGAGTGCAATACAAAGACGCGGCCAACCAACGCCGACATCTTCTAATCGATTAGATGTATATCTGTGAATAAAAAAATGATTCGATATGGTTCCACCTTCTCCTTTATATGATCACCTCCAAACCCTTGGACATTGAAATAAATCAATGGCTTCTAACCCTCGCTTTTCCAGAAAACCGTAATTAGGCTGCATTTACTTTGGAGGGTTTGGAGGTGCAGTGAGTTCAAAGAATAAAGGAGAGAAGATGGATTTCATCATCTCACAGGTACAACACGATCTGTAACCCGGTGGCTTTCAGACTGTCCTGAACCTCTCTGCATGGGCACATGTACCTGCCCTCCCTGTGGTTAGCAGTATGTTTTACTACCTGTGTTTTGGCCAATGCTTGTGTTTCATAATTTGTCATGGGAATCAATAGCTGCTTTTTCAATGTTTGCTCTTCCATTTGAGTTTGAATTTTCATGCAGTATTTCAACCTATTTTCTAGTTAAGTTACACTCCAATGTAACAGCTGCTGTAAAAGTAAGCCGTTTTTTGGAAAATTGAAAGCGGAACTCGCGTACAACATAATCATAATTAGATTTACTTCAAGCCTACAATACATTTTTTGTACTTCTGTTCTAAAACATATAATTTCTCTATATATCACACAGGTTTATGTACAGTGTGAGGACTGAGGTGAGTCAGCTCACAATTGAAGGGAAATACTAACCATTTGAAATTAAGATTACAATTGACCTTATTGATCCTTTGGGGTCATAACTGTTTGTAGCTGGTGCTGTTGAATGAAAACACGAAGTTCAGGAAACATAACCCCACCCCCTTAAAAAGAGCACCAAGTTGTGCCCTCCTGCCTTATTTAAGCTTCCCTTTGTTAGTATAATTGGCTGTTTCCATGCCCCGAACTCCAGTAGCTGAGGCTGCCTGTGACCCCCCCATGTTGAGCAGGGAATTGGCCCCAATCGGTCCCTGGCCTCAAACAGAACCCATCCCAAGAGCTTTGACAGTAATATCATTTGCCTAGTGAATGACTCGCTTTAATTGAGAGGGCAAAATGAACCATTTGACATGGAGATAAGGGGTGCAATCGGAACTTTTTGTGGGGTTCAGCTTTAGGAAACAGCGGAGAGAGAGAGAATGAAAGGGCAGCAGAAGGGGAAGGCAGTGAGAAAACAAAACTGTCACTGAGTCTTGGTTAGAGGTGACAAGGTCTGAGTGTCTGACCTCAGAGGGGGGGGGACTATAACAGATGCCTTTTGGGTAATTATGCAAAGTGACTGCATAGCCTAGTCATGGGACTTCGTCCTTCACAGAATGTCCACCCGCCGCCCCCATGTTACACCTAAAAGCAGCTTTGTGTTTTGAGACAACCCCCTCTATTACATCCGAAGATACAGAGACAGGAATCTATGCTTAGATTTCAAAATCCCCAATGCATAAAGGCACATTTGATGCCCTTTATATGCTGGTAAAAACTTCATTTTTGTCACACTCCCAGGATCACTCAAAGGCAATGCTGCAATCCAATATGCATCCACAAAGGAGAAACTATTCCGAGATATGTTTTTGTGTTTGTAAGAATTTTTAAGGAGAACTGTTGTACAAAGAATCTCTATCTTTAGTCATAGAGATATATCTATATTGTTCTTGCTGGGTACATATACTAATCCTAGCCGAGAACTGCCTATTACTATGTAATTTCAGCAGACATCAAGTGCACAGAACAGAAATGACACGTTTGTTTAGTCTGACCCTTTTTCGACATTCCCGTCATTAATTTGAACATGAAGTCGTGTTTTACCACACTTCAAAAAGACACTTAGCTTAACGCCTCTCGTAATTCAGTCGTTCGGCTTGATAAGGTCTATGGAAATGGCTGTTACCCAATGAAAGAGCACATTCGAAGCTAATGATTATGTTTCACTGCAGCGTGTCATCACTAATGGACTCGGTTGCATAACAATGTGAATAAAAAATTTAAAAGCGGTACTTAATTTGAATGCGTGATAAGCAGAAAAGCGCATCTTCAGATATTCAGCATGGACAAAAAATAGTAAGGAAACTTAGGAAACGGGCGATGTTTCCAGGTAAAATAGCTAATTCATAATTCCACGACAGACATACGATCACTGAACAGGGTTGCTGATTTAATTCGATCCGCCAATGAGCCGCACACTGTGAGTGTGTCCCTGGGCCGATGATGTCCAGGCTGGGTGACTAGGCCGCGGTGGCACTCTGGCTCTCACAACGTTATTAAAGATCCCGATATAGCAGCAGCAGTGTGACGCATGTCATTACCAGCCCCCCCAGGAAGCAACTATGCCCTTTGTTTTTCTCTTAATTGCAAGGTTCCTCTCCACTCGGTCGCCTCACTGCAGGAAAGCAGTTAAGGAAACTCCTTTAGCAGATATATCAGCATGTGGATAAATGTAGGCTCTCTCGCCGCAGGGGTGGATATTACATCCTCTGTCCTCTTTCCCAAGAAAGCTACTCTCATTCCTGGGAGGTAGAATCAGATAATCTTTGAAATGTGTCTGTCCAATTTACAAATGGACGTTGGAGACCCACCATAGACAGGGTTAAATCACTGCTGACATTCTAACCTTTCATATTCGAGATGTGGCTATTAAATATAATTAGAATTGGCATGTTCTGCTGCCGGTAACAGGTCTTATTTTATGCCAGAGCTCCTAAGGACGGGACTGTATGTCTGCATTAAAGAGCTTGTGTATGTGCTAATGCATGACGCATGAATGTGTGAAGTAACCATAATGGCTGATCAAGATCATGCTTTCTGTTTAAACCAAAATTTTTCATACATGCTGGCCAAACGGTCATCCAACCGGCTTTGAAGCCAAGACATCAGGCAGCCAGGAATCATTTAAAGAGTTGGCTGAAATGTAGGAGTACTACATCAATCTGCAAGTACTGTCTCAGAGGGAAGACGCTGGAAAGCTTGCTCAGGGTACAGCAAACAGAAACATGAAGCATGTGGATGAAAGGGGGGAATAAGCACTTTATTTAAAGGTGGGAGTGGAGAACTCAGTCCTAAATACAGTTAGGTTCAGGAATATTGCCACACGCACTACATGATGAAAGACCTCAGGATCCCAGTTAGCAATCTGCAAGGCCGACACGCAGTCCAGTCTCACCCACAAGAATTGTCCATTTATCTGCCGCAACCAGATGTTACTTGGGCGTCCCCTCGGCCTGGTCCAACCTCTCAGGTCCTCAGCAATGAGGATCCTGTGAGCCGGATCACCCTCAGGGAAACGCGCAACATGGCCGTAGTGCCGTAATTGACACTCCATCACGGTGCAGGTATTGTGCTTCAGACCAGGAGAGACAAGGACCTTCATCCCCTTGCAAAGGTATCGAGAATCTTCAGTAATGATAGGTACTAAGGCACATGTGATGATGATGACAACCATTGTCATCTGACTTGTCCCATCCTTGCACCCACTTTACATGCGTGTGTAAGCACAGCAAAGAAGAGAAGCTCTTGCCATTGGCTGTAGCTTCCTGTCTGACCCTCCACTGCTCTTCCTATTGAGCTGATGTGTTGATCCACAGGTCAGGACTTTATGTCCGTGATTGAAAGGTCACGGTTCAAATCCTGGTGTCAGTAAAATAGTCCCCTTACTCTTGGACCCTTGGGCAAGGCCCTTAATCCCCCAAAATGCTCCAGGGGCACCAGATAAATGGCTGCGTTCGGACCCCAAACTTCACTCTCACCTGTAAACTTGTCTGTATGTCTCATATGAAAGCAAGATGGAATATGTGAACAATCAATAAATCCAATGCACTTGTACAAATGGCAAATAAAGGTTAATTTCTGTAAGAATACATTTATGGAACCTGCCTACACAATGGTAACTCTGATTAAAAGACATATTCCTTGTACCAACTCATGAATTCACAAGGCAGCATGTGCTAAAATATACCCTTACTAAAAAATGTACACAGCAGGGAAATCAATTCCATGTAACTTATTCTAAAGAGAGAATCTAAGAAAAATGAATGATATTTTACAACATCCATTCTCCACCGCCCATTTCATTCCAGGGCACAAGGACAGCAGTCTAAGCAGAGATGCCCAGGTCTCCCTCTCATCAGCCACCTCCTCCAGCTCCACCGGGGGAACCCCAAGGTGTTCCCAGGCCAGCCGAGAGACATAAATCTGTCCAGAGTTTCCTGGGTCTTTCCCAGAGCCTGCTCCCAGTGGGACATGCCCTAAACACCTCTCCAGGGAGCCGTCCAGCAGGCATCCTACATAGACGCATGAACCACCTCAGCTGGCTCCTTTCAATGTGGAGGAGCAGCGGCTGAACTTTGAGCCCCTCCTGAATGTCTGAGCTCCTCACTCTGTCTCTAAGGCTGAGCCCAGACACCCTGCAAAAGTAGCTCATTTCTGTCGCTGTATTCACAACCTCATTCTTTCAGTCACTACCCTAACCTTCCTCTTCCTGTTTATCCATAATTATGCAGGGACCTAATGAAGTGACTTTTGGACCTTGAAGAGACCCTGGCAGAGTGTCAGGCAACTCGGGAGATGGAAGCAAGGCTTCGCCCATGCTGTTTACAGCAGGGATGGAGTGCTAGGGTTAGCAAATGAAACAGGTCAAAATTAATGAATTTCTTGTGCCGTGGGGCAGGGACTCGGAACATCCCACACTGAGTCAGTTACCCTGTCAGAAGTGTTTATTGCGCAGTTAATTAGAATGTGGTGGAAAGTCCCAGAATAGGGGATGGGGGCGTCTGGTGCCGAGTCCAGGAGGGAGCAGGTGGAGCTCAGTAGGGCCAGGTCCTTGCGTCGGCAGAGTAATGCTCATGGATAGGGTTAGGGCCAAATCTTCTCCTCAATTTCCTTCCTCTCCCTTCCTGTGAACCAGGCCATCATTTAAACATGGCCTCTCTGCCCCTTGGGAGCGGCTGGGAGAGTCTGACAAGCCTCGGGTGATGCATCACTGGTGAGTCTCCCATGGTCGATTGTTCTCCTTAATTGTACAGCAGCAGTCGCTGTCCTGCCACGTGGCTCTGAGCCTCCCCGGAGTGTCGGCTGACCTGTGGTTGCGTCACAAAGCCTAAAAGCCCTTAACCGACGTGCTAAGCAATTAACGCCGTCCATGGTTGATATGCATATTACATTAAGTGGATATTAAATGCGCCTTTGGTAGTCCTGATTTTTCACAGTGGCTTCTGAAAATATTCTTCCCGTCTGCAAATTTTCCCGCTACTGCTTTTGAGCATAAAAACAGGAAAACAGAAAGAAAGCAGTGATTTATTAAAGGGCCAGTGAGCAAAGAAGGGGCCCAGGAGGGCAGCAGAGTTCAGTGAGGGTGTCCTCGTGTGGCAGAGATGTCTGCGGGTGAGTTGTCTATCAGAGGCCTGTTATTGGTTCGGCGGCCTGCTCCCCATTGACAGTTGGCCTTAGGCGACTGCTGACCATTTCCTGCGTGTCACGCCCCGCCTTCCTCAGTGGATGGTTAGGGGTGGAGCCCATCGGCGAGACTGGTGCTGAATTCTGACAGGCGGCTGCTGTTTCTGGTTTAGGGCCACCTGTCAAACGAGCAAAGCGACAGCCAAGCAGCTCTCAGAGTTGTGTCGCTAGCTAAGTCTACAGAGAATTTAGAAGGTACAACTTTTCACTTAGTTCACACAGTGCAACTTCAAGCATGAGAAATACGTTTGTTATATAACAGCGATGTAATTTAAACAAAAATGATTACTTGAAATGTTGCATCATTATAATGTATTTACCTTGGGAAATAACACCAATAGGGTGTTTGAAGTACCAATTCTTTGCAGCAGTACTCAAAATTGTAATTCCTACAGAGTCTGTGGTACTACTGGGAGAAAATAAGAAACCTAGAGTGGTATGATTGTGAAACATGATCACCTTAAGCAGCTATTGAGCTTCCATGTCTGTAATTGTCTTTGTAGATGTGGCTTTTGATTGTGATTGTTAGCCGTTGAGCCTTAATGGACCACAATCAGGGCTTCAGTCATTGAGCTATTGCAGCAATCTATAGGACCAGCTGGTAGACACCTGGGCTGATAGAAGCTGTCAAGCGGTGGAAGGAGAACTTCAGAGCAATGCTTGCACTGAGACCTCCTGGGACAGCCTAATGGCACAACAAGCAAGAGGGGCTGCAGTGAAGAAAGTCACTGAGGCCAATGGCTTTTATGGGGGGAGTTTAAAGAGACTATTGTGGGACCATTCAATGTCTTAAAATGGGGAGGTGTGTGTGTGGGGGGAGGATCTTTTTCATGAGGCAATCAAGCAGTAGAAAGACCCAATGGAAGAGCTCTTCAAACTACTGGACATGCCCTTTCCCCAGGAGGCCAAGTTGAACACTGAAGGATCACAATCACTACAGCATAAGTTGGTATGGTGGTTACAAAATAATCTGTGATCCAATATTGGCAGATGTTCTTGGGGTACTATGGCTGGCAGACCTGAACTGGCCAAAAGGGGTGCTACCTCCCAACTATGGTGGGTCACACTGCTAGGTTACTAACTCCACCTACTGCTCAAAGGTAGAATTTAATCAGTTCTTCTCTCTCACATGTCAATGACTCTACATTTACGTGTAGGTTCGTGATTTACCATCAATCTATGTTCACAAGGTTTGGATACTGACCATAAAGAACAAGGTTACAATGAGGTTTCCACCAGATTTCTGGGGTTACTTTGTATGATGGGGTGTGAGGTTTGGAGCTCTGGGGAGTGATTCAGGCGTTTTACACATGGTTGGCCCTTTTAGGGGTGAATGTAAGCACACTGCACTGGATGGAGGCCCGAGGGAGGTCCCAGGACACGCTGGAGGAAAGGTATTCCCCAGATAGCTTGGGAATATCCTGGATAGAGACTGTGGCCTTTTTAGAGGGAAGCCTGGTCGGATATGTTGCCATCAGGGCCTTCATGGAGCGAGAAAGAGCCTTATGATGGTCCTGCGACAGAACACCAAGAAATCCACAAACCTTTGGCAGAGATATGACAGCATTTTTAAAAGTGAAAAATGACACGTTTCCAGCATTCTTGGATCTTCAAAGGGGCTGAATTCTATTTGATGCCACGCTAAACAATCACCCAGCAGTGCTCACTCTGCCCCTGAGCTACTCTGCACTCCTGCACGTGTCTAGCTGCTACTTTTCAACGCTCATCTTGAAGCCTGAGGGAAACATTACGATTCACGCCTAGGCAGATATGACCTGATTTTATGCATAAGCCTGCAATGAATCAGGGGGCAGAGAGGCCGTGTTTAAATGATGGCCTGGTTCACAGGAAGGGAGAGGAAGGAGATTGACTCATACCCAAGAGCTTGTTTTCTAGATTCAGAAATTGAGGAGAAGATTTGGCCCCAACCCTATTTTCTAAAAAGCTGTACGTTATATGAAGTATTGTATATTTTATTAAATGACTTTCAATATTGCGATTTTTACCTTTATCCCAAATATGAATTATTAACATTTTGCTGGACACTAATATAATTCAACAAAGACATACAGCATGCAATTTAAAACACATTTAAATTCATGTTAAAACGTTTACGCTGAACAGTAAAAGGAGTGAATTCTTGAAACAAACAACAAATGTGTGACATGCAGGAAAAATAGGATAGTTTGTAAATTTTTCACTCTGCTGTAATGTGAGCCAATCTAGCCTTTCCCTGCAGCATACACAAATGAGTACTGATCGAGTACAGGGGGTCACGGTGAATTTGGACCCCATCCCTGAAAGCAGGGAGTAAAAGCTAGGGGTTGCCTTGGCTGGGAAGCCACATCAGCTGGGAAGCCACATTCTGCATGATAATTGTACTGAAATGAGGTTTCTAAGCTATCTGTGAGCCCAATGACTCTTATATAACACGGAAGTTTAGCACTCACAGCATTGAATATATGCAACACAGAAGTGAGAAATATCAACACATGTAGTGAAAGGTGCAGCCATGATTGAATTGTGATTAAAAAGGTTACTGAAAGACAGACAGATTTCTGCAGAGACTTTCCAGATATCGTTTAGCAAAAAAACAATTTATTTAATTTCAAACAATGTCAGTCATAATGACAGCCTATGTGATCGAGAGGCCAGGGCAATGCACTGCTTCTGTGGGTCAACAAACACATTCATCACAGGTGTAAAGTACCTGTGGAGCCATTGTTAAGCAAGAAACTGAATGCATTATGCTGATGTTGCTATGGTGATTATTAAGAAAAACATTGAGTGAATTCCAGGAGCAATTCACGTAATACGGCTTTGAGCAACTGGCAATAGTCAATGAAATCGATTTCTGGGTTGCTATTTTTTTACATAATATTTAAAAACTCCACTGTCACACTGATTCACACTCATTTTGCAATGTAGTTAGATGTAATTTGAGGTTGTTGAACATTGCAGATATATCTACACATTTTTGGGCATTTTCAGACAGAAATTTCACCTATTCACACATTTCATCTTCAGCACTTGATGGGCGGCAGGAACCAGGGCTTCTGTACATGTGCATCAAAGCCTCACCTGTAAGACCAGAGATCTCAGACATGAGAGGTTCTCGCTTTCGCGAGTGTGGTTTTAAGCTGGAACGAGATGCTTTCTAAAGGGGTGGGGGGGTGGTGAGTTAAGCCAGACTACTGCACCAATTCTGGCACCAAAAGTAACATGGAGGTGGCTGTTTCCATTTCAGCAGTGGAACAAATTGCAGTAAACCAAAGGAATGTAGTTCAGAGGGATTCAAACCTTTACAAAACCTATTTTAATTTATAGATAAAATGAACAGCACAGCACTTCAGATCCCCAGGGTCTAAGGTTCAAGTACCGCCGCAATTTTTTTTTTTATCATATGGATTTACATTATTTTACTATGGTCACCCCCTGTAGTCCACCGACATGCAGTAAGGCTAACTGGCAGATGTTTATGTGAGTGCAGGTATATATAATATGTGCCCTCTGATGGACTGAAACCCACGTCCTGTACTTTCTGGGATGGGGTCCAAGCCCCCGCAACCCTGCACTGTATAAGCAGTTGCAGGATAGATAGTTGACTACATTTAAATTAAGATGATAGAAATGCAAAGTTGGTCATTGTACTAGAATCTCCTTTGACAAGCATACTTCTGGGGATCCCTGTGCCCTTAATGGACCTCACATGAGGGTCACCCAGTGTGACCACGGGATCGAATAACAGAATATAACACAGAATATCTCAAAGCTCTTAGCATTGTACAAGCTGCAGTCAAGACATTTTTCTTCATTATATTACTTCTGTTTAGAAGCAATAAGTAAATTAGAAATGTTATAAAATCACAAAATGCTGCACCTGATTCCTTGCTGGACAAAACAGCTCAAAGAAAACATTGGGAATGGATTCAAAATTGACTAATTGGACTATGTTGTGTTTACAGCCAGTACTGAAGGACATGTTCCGTTTTCATTTAAATAGCAAAAAGTCTCTGGATTTTTCAGTGCTGCAAACCCAGGGTCAAAGACATGCTTCATATTAGTATTACAGTCACATAGAAACACAGACACAGACAAACTGGAGCAAAGGACAATCCAACTTACCTTAACCCTATGAAACCAACCACCACACATGCATTCTCGTATGTCCGTTATACTGTATGTCCCCATTTCATTCAAAGCTTTTCATAATTTAAATAGAACTTTATCATATAAAAGCTTCTGTACTGTGGTAGTTTGCCTCACACACAAAAGGTACCCTGTTCAGAAGTGGCTGGGACTCGTGTTGTAGCTCTTGCTGAGTTATTCCCATGGCTTCCGGGAGAGACTGGGGTCTTTGGCAGCCCAGTACTGGAGGACCAGGCTACAAAAGCAGACAAAATTTAGTATTTTGACGCCAACCAGGGGAAGTTCTCTTGATATAATTTGTAGCTGATCTGGGGGTCCCCTTGGTATATTGTTCTGATATAAGACCAGTGCTGGGGAAGAAAAATTCCCTCTCGGGAGACCAGCTGGCTGGGACAATCGCCATTGGGCAGTCTGTGCCTGGGCTGATATGGGAGACGGGTGGATAATTATGCCATAAGATATATTTCTGTGTGAGGGTGGATCTCTTAGGGTTAAATATCTTGGCTACTTCACATTTTTACTGGATTTACTGGAGACCAGAAAACTTTGCGTTCTCACAAAGTACAAATCTGGGACAAACACAGAGACATAAAAAAGACTAGCAAACTGACTCCTGTGAGTGACACTTTCTCACAATCTAACCCTGCAAGATACTGAAAAGTTATACGAGTAAAAAGCATAAGCAGCCCTCTGGCTTTAAATGTAAAGGTCATACATCTTGGTTAAGAATGTCTCTCACCATGACGTGAATGACATTTTAATATGAGTTTAATTCTTTAGTTCTTTATAAATTGGATTTAAGTTTAGTTCTATATAGATTGTTATAGTATGTCCTGCCTATCATGTCTACCTGATCCACACCTGTTGCTCTTAACTACTGATTAGTCTTTGCATTTAAGCACCTATTTGTCTCATCATCCCCAGTCCAGCCATTGGGATTGCTCCTCCTGTCTGCCCATGTCCTTCCATGTACCACTGCCCCCATTTTTGACCCCCCCATGGCCTTGTTTGTTTTCCAGCCCCTTTTACAGTTCTGTTCAATTTTGGTTTCAATAAATTCCCCTTCATTTGCCCACCCACCTGCCCTTCAGTCCTTTATCCCACGTGTCAGGACTAAGACGTGTACAGTAAGCTTACTGGTGTGTCTGCAGCAATTTTTTCACCTTTTGCGTACACAATAAACTGGAATAAAAATTTATGTGTGCAATAAATTACGTGCTAACGTGAGAGCCAAGAAAAAAGGATAATTTCTATGCCAATATCTCCATGGCAACGTGAACACAAATCAGCCATTATGGATTTTTTATTTGTTTTTATTTCCACGCGCAGATGCTGTAATTTCAATTTATGATTAGTATTGTTACATCCCCTAAAATTTTTGCATGCGTGCAGCAATGTTAAACAACCTTCACAATGTGTTTCTTTTTAACTATCATCTGTATTTCTATAGTTCAGATGAGTGCATTGATGTCCAATGGGAAAACGGATATGTGTGTAATATATGCGCCATGGCTAAATTGTTCTGTGTCAAACTCTTATCACACTGTATGTATATATGGCCTTGCAGAGTTTAAGGGTAGACAGACCTCAGGTGTGAGAAAACACTTATTTGAAATTCTGAAGCGTATCCTATGTTGCCTGCCAACAATCACAATACTTTACAATAGATGCAAATAAAACAATGGCCATGGCTGTCAAGTCTCCCGTTTTGACTGGAAAACTTCCATATTTCACCCCTCTTTCCCGCTGTCCTCCCGTATTAGTGTTTTCCCCTAAATCTCCCGTATTATAATATCATAAAAGAAATTCCTCTGCCTCCCCAAACTGAACTGTCAGTAGCCTCTCGAGAACTGCCACCTGCAGCAGTCTGCAGGTCATTTAGGACATTGACCAGGTCACAAATGCGGAGGTTAAAACGGCAACGCCGTGTGCCAAAAACAACCTTACAGTCTCCTTCTGTGATGACTTCAACAAGGATACAAAGTCCGCAACAAATCTGTATAATAAGTCATTAGTGAATGTCAGAGAGCCACATGAGTGAACATGAGAAATGAAATGAAATTGTGTAATGAAAATAAAATGTAAGTGACAAGTGGTTATTTTAGATTTCTTGTGCACCTGTCTTAAAAGGTAAGGGGTACTGGAGCTTGGTTGGGGTGGTGGGGTGGCTCGCGGTGGGTGCCAGAAAATTTCCCTTATTTTCAAATACAAACCTTGACAAGTATGAAAATGGCATTGCCTGATAATATTACTGCAGCAGCATGACTTGGCACAGGACTGGCCATGTTGCCAGTTATGCAGTTTAGAGGACACTTCAGCTAAATGAGTACATGCTTATTCGCCAATTAGGGATCATTGCGTCTCATTGGTCGCCGTCCCTGAATGGTGTTGGGAGGGACTTGGCAAAGAGCACAATCAACAGACAGGTAGGGCTCTTCCACAGCAATGAAACACTCAGCCTGTACTACACAGCTAACCTTACACACTTATGTTATAGTTATGGGTAGATAGGTATTAAAACAAGTCAAAATATTCATAGGAAAAAAAGTCAAACCAATCTTACCAACAAACTCAAACAAAACACAGACCCTCTGATAAGCAGACAGTCGGCCTACAAGTACCACCTTCTGAAGTCTCACTTGGCTCAGCCTCTGTCGGAGCTCTTCCTGTACCTATGGGAAACGCAGCACTGCCACACAGACAAACAGGTTGCCTCCCCAGTGATAACTTGAATCCCGTTCTCTCCGGTGTCGCTGCTTTTACGCACCACTGCGTAATGAGGGCAGGAAGACAGCCGCGTCTTGCTGCTCCAGCCGCCGTCTGCCGAACTCAGACAGGACAGTCGCCGCTGGCTTCACCGCCCCTTCTGGCTAAACTCTCCCGGCACATACCAGCCCAAGTTCAGGAGGACTCTCACTTTAACGTGTCGCCGGGTGTATTTGCGTCACGTTGCCCTTGTCTTTGTGCTGCTGCTCCTCCTCCGCCTGGCACTGACAGGCATATAGTCACAAGCCGCAGCCTCAGCTGACCCTTCTCCGAGCAGGCGTGCCATGTCAGCTATCACGCTAGGCGGTGTTTTCCTTTTATAATTGGCCAGGAACAGCACAGCTTGTCAAGTATATGAGCACTTGTTACTTTACAGGGGGGCTGAGACTTTCGCTAAATTCTTATACATGTCTTGTCCCTGTCATTGTAGCTTTTCGTACTTCTGGCCTGCATAACACAAAAATGTGCTCGTAAAGTCCTAAAGTATTGTGTATAGAGTATATAGTATATTTGCATATTAGTAAGGGAAGACAAAGCAGCCATAATTCCAGAGAAGACAGAACAGTTGTAATTTTAGTGAAGGCAGAGTGATCATAATTACAGTGTAGACAGAGCAGCCATAATTGCAGTGAGGATATACTAGTATCCAGAAGCTGGTATAAGTGCCATTTGGGAGAAGGTCAGTATCCACCACTGTCATGCATGAATAGATTTCAGTTATCATTCCATGTCATATCATTTTGAAATCCAAGCTGAAGTATTTGTTTTTCAGCGTGGAGTGCACACTGCCCACCACTGCAGTGACGACAGAGTAGTGATAATTACAATAAAGACAGAGCAGCCATAATTCCAGTGAGGACAGAGCGGCTATAAATGCAGTGCAGACAGAGCAGCCACAATTACAGCGAAGGCAGAGCAGCTGTAATTCCAGTGAAGACTGAGCAGCCTTAATTACAATAAAGATGGAGCGAGGCATAATTCCAGTGAAGACAGAGCCATAGTAATTCTAGCAAAGACAGAATAGCCATAATTGCAGTGAAGACAGAACGAGCATAATTCCAGTGAATACAGAGCAGCCATTATTCTAGTGATGATCGAGCAGCTTTAATTACAGTGAAGACAGAGTGGCCATAATAACGGAGCTCTGTCTACTGTACATGTCCATGAACCATAGCGTGGGAGTCAATTGATAATCTTACAGCTAAATCTTACCAGGGGTTGTCTGGCCTATACTGACTAGTACTGTCTCTCTTTGTGTAGTTACGATAAAACTAGCAACTTCTGATCGCCCCTCACATAAAATTTACCAGTGAAACACATGCCTCTCGAAAAGTCTCTGCATGGCACATGTCTCTATGTCAATATTTATTACCTGGTTTTTGGCTTCTTTGGTTCAAGTCTCCACCTTCAGTTTGCATGTTCCCCCTGTGCCGTCGTGGGGTTTCCTCCGGGTACTCTGGTTTCCCCCCACAGTCCAAAGACATGCTGAGGCTGATTGGAGTTGCTAAATTGCCCATAGGTGTGCATGTGTGAGTGAGTGGTGTGTGAGTGTGCCCTGCGAAAGGCTGGCCCCCTATCCAGGTCTGTTCCCTGCCTCGTGCTCGTTGCTTCCGGGATGGGCTCTGGACCCCCCGCAACCCAGTAGGATAAGCGGTTTGGAAAATGGCTGGATGGTTTTTGAAGGTATGTGCACTTTTAGAGGAAGCAGGGTGTTAGAATTGTATAATTTCAATGGTGCATAATGGCCAACAGCTTACTTGTGGTTGCTGACTCTTGCATTACCTGGTTTACGATTAGTTTCACTTTTAACTTCAGATTTGATGCCTGACACATGTCCTAGTTGAACATGTATGATCACCGCACAGAAATGCCCCAATCACCATTTTATAATGCACTTATTTTAATGAATTTTATTGCTATGTTAACTAATCTTTTTTTTTCATAGGCTGTTTGTGCGGGTGTAACATAGTGTTGCTCTTTCACTCTGTTGCAAAACACTTCACATAATTTCTGGCATCGAACAACAGTTCATAGTAAAAATCTACCATATAGTGAAATGGCAGTCAGGGAAATGTTAAATTTCAGATGCCTGTTGACCTGAGTCACACCCGAAAAGGAATGCCACCTTTCGATCACATGTTCAAAGTGCGGAAACCGATGACAGAGGGTTCCTCATAATCAGCGTCTTTAGTGACATCATCCTCAGTCTCACACCTGCTCCTCTGCAGAACTTTCACTGAGTAGTATTTTAAAAAACCTCATCGGCATAATAGAATTGCTTAGCTGCCATTTCAGCCAATACCAATAGCAATACCTGTATTTTAGGGTTATGTATGTGTGAATATGTGTGAACTTTTACATGCTCAGCCCTGCCCTTATCCACAGTGGAATGTCATGGAAATTACAATCAGGGGTGAGAAACAGCAGTTTTGTGCTTGCAGTGTGTGTGTATGTCTGTGTCTGTGTGTTCATGTCTGTGTGGGTCATGTATATATTACATTATCCCCACAATGTAATAAAAACCTGTTATTCTGACGGAACATTTTTCAATCCCAACAAGTGTGTGTATGCGTGTGTGTGTGTATGCGTGTGTGTGTGTATGCGTGTGTGTGTGTATGTGTGTGTACTAGGAAATGTGTGGTGTTAGAGTGAAAATGAGATAAAGGACACTATACTATTAATAAAAGATAAAGTTAATTCTTAATGTTAATTTACTCACTGTGTCATCAGTGTCAGTAAAATATCAGAGGCAGGAAAAAGTCAACTAAACTGATACATCGTAATGTTCTATATTTGGGGTCAAAATAACTTTTGTATCTGCAAACTATTAAGTCAGGTTAATCTCATGCTTCATGACCCTACTACAAGTCACATGCATCCTTAAATCTATGATGACATTGATGAAGAATTAGAGATCAGTGGTCATTGTTGACACACCATAGCACAACAACAAAATGTGCCCTCTGTGTTTAACCAATACATGACAACATAGGGCAGCTAATTCAGCACCCAGAGTTTGGGGGTACCTTGCTGGTCAGGGATTCAAACCTGCAATCTTTCAATTACAAGTACACTTCCATAACCATTAAGCCACCACTGCCCAGCTTGTTTCATGCAGGCAATTTTATTTAAAAGTTTATTTATATCATGCAGTCAAAATACGACAAATGACTAAACCAGGTTTGATGCAAGCTTTCACCAACATTTCAGGCACCATAGACTCAAAAATCCCACTAGTTAACTTTGATGTGCCAACTATTTTTATTTATATATGTTTCTCATACTACACACAGTAGTTTGAGAGACTGGAATCTTTATAATTCATAAATCATATAAATAATTCAGCACCCCAAGACATTCCTGCTCTTTTTCTTTGCATCAAGGTAGTCCTTCTGACCTCCTCTCAGCTTACAAAAAATGTCTCAATAATGTACAAAAGCGGAGGATCAGACAGGCCACATGCGCTACCGTGTAGCTCTATACCCCTTTAAGAAGCAGCCGACTGCTACCTGCATGTTAATCGCACTGAGAATGAACAATACGGTAATTAAACACTGACCTGAAGATTAAACACAACAACCACAAATATATCAAAACAGCAGATGCATTGCCATGAGCAGAGGCTCAGAAGTTCAACTTTGAGTCCTGTCAGTGCAAATATATAGATTCAGATACATGTAGGGGTCCTATAAGGTGATTAAATTTACAGCAGCAGTTGGCGGTAAACACCACCTCTCATAAATACTGCAGCTCCCATACTCACACTCCATGCTAAGTCAATAGCGCACATTTTACTGTGTGAAAGGTCCCTACCAAGCATGATTTTCATCCTTCCTTTACACATTCTGGGACACACGACCTTGGCACTGGTGTTAAAAACTGAACTCCCTGTACAGGATACCGTGTGCATTTCATTGGGATTCATCTATGGTGCATTTATTAGCATGCTAACAATACATTAGCGTAGTAAATGATTCACGTGATTCACATGGTCTCCTCCATATACAGTACAATGTAAGATCGATGCCATACAGTCTCCTGAGCTGCTGACCTTTATAAAATCAGCCATAGCCCTATCAGATCAGCCGTTGGTGTTCTCCTACATCTATGCAAAGACAGGTTTGCTTATCTGCCTATTGGCTACACTTGTTACGACTTGCCACACAGACAAACACCGTGATGTATTTGGTAACCATTGCCTCTGAGGACAGGGGCAGACAAGGATCGCACATGCTTCCCTATTGGTTGATCTTGTACGAACCTTTCTGCCGTTTTCCCCGTGTGCGAGTCCTGCATCCTTTTCTAACCACAGGTCCAAATCCCTCATCGCCTTCAATTCCCGATTATTGCTGGGACCCGAGATCTTTATATCTGGAACCTGAGATCATTACCTTCGGCTGCTTAGCTGCCTGTACCAGTCTGGTTAGGCAGAACAGGCAGAGAAAGATCATTCACTGGATAAGACGAACCAGTAAAACAGTGCCAGCATGCACGGTTTACATTCTTGGCACCTGCTTTTCCTCTACGGCTGGTTTAGTCTTTATGCAGTTTAGGATAACACCCTGGTAACCTGAAGGCTATCAGATAACAATGTATGGATATCTGACAGGAAGATTAGCACCTGACCCAGAATATATTGGCAACTTCCTATACAAAAAGTAAACTTTTAATTCAGTTATTACTTCACTATAAGTATTTCAAGCAAAGAATAACTGGGAGCATTTTGCTCACAGGGAATGCATCTGCTGAAGGTGAGTCTTTTCCAGGGTTATTTTGACCACCTGTTAAATGTTTTAAACCAAGCAGTGATAAGATGAGAATGTCTAACAGTAAGAAATAATTATTTATCCCCGAGGCCCATCTTTACTAAAAATAACTGTGATGGATGTTCGCCACCAATGCAACAGATGTTCTGTCATCAGAATACCATGTGAGTTTTAACCAATGACATCATGAGGTTTTCATCCAATAACATCAGGTGGTTTTCAGGCAATCACATGAGCTATTTAGTGTGTGTATATCTGAGCTTACTGGAATGCTCCTCTTTTATCTGGGCAATACACTTGAACCAAAACCCTGATTAAAAACCAGTGGCCTGCATCACTCTTTGTCAACATTTGCACCTTCTACTCTGGAGTGCAGACTTATCTACACTCCCCCAGTAAACTGCTCCCAAGCTCCTTCCCATGACAGGGAAATGTGCACAGACTGATTTGCACAAAAATAAAGGATAGTACGCTTTTATATATACAACTCTGAGGCACGAGGAGACCGAATGTAACAAAATGTCCGTCAAAATCATTTTAGACACACTATTCAGTATCTCCATGCATTTCTTGTAGATTTTAAGGCAGTTTTCAGTCTCATTTCACACTACATAATATGGTGTACATTTCATTAAAAAACCTCTTGCTCTTTGTTCAGAAGAGCTGTAGACCATATTCACTACCATCTAGTCAAACATGCACTTCACATGTGAACATCACAGATATATTCTGACAGATATACTACCACAGAATATTACTGTTTACATTTATCAAGAATAGAATAGAATAGAATAGAATAGAATAGAATAGAATAGTCCTTTGGGCTTCCAGAGAACAAACAATGGCATTTCAGTTAATGGTCCATACTCAGATATATTTTCATTTACCTGCTGGGCTTCCCACAAAGGCCCCTCTAAAATTCAATCATTTTTCAAAATGATTTGTTCCCTTCTAATCAAGATAAGTTTGAGTATACCGCGCCTGGTAAATCACTTTAGGAGGTATGAGCCGTTTTGTGGTACTTATATCTATCTCCACAACCAAAACCTTGTGCAGAGATAAACCTCTGAAAGGCATATCAGCAGGAAACGCTCCTCAGTCCTCCAGCATCCCCAAGGTTCTTCCCACGGGCTGCGTCTGAGAAAACTATGAAATCAAGGTCTGAGCCACACTTGAACATTCCCTCCCCACAGCAGCTACCAATTCGATTTTCTAAACTCCAGCAAGACCAAGTGCAAACATAAGTTATTTATACGCCATCCATTACATCCAATGAATAAATATGATCAATCTGCCTCCACGGATCAACCACTTCTGCAGATGTTTTGAATTGTTCATAAAGTGGTGGAAAACATCTTAAAAAGTCCAAAAGGTATATATGGTCTCATCTGAAAAATGAACAAAAACATGGAGAAGCACAGTGAGACCGAGGAATGAGTGGTAAGCATGTGTCTAAACCGGATTTTAATCTTCAATATCTACATGCAGGCAAACATTATCGCAAGGCAAATTACATTTAACTCCAATAGCGGATGCCTTTATCTAAAGTTGCACGCATTTTTTGACAAAGCAGGGTCATCCAGTCTCTGGGGTAATTAGGGTTGTGTTGTTCGCTTGTTCACTCTATTAGTCATTCACTATATAGTGTTCACTACGTAGAACTCTCAGTAGGGGACAAGGGCAGACAGCAGTTGATACATTTCAGACACAAGGACGATGTTATACTGCTATATGATTATGTGCTGGATATCTGTATTTGTTATCTCTGTCTCTAAAACCAGCACCAGAACATGGACACCATCGTTGCTATTTTTGGATCAGTACACGTTGTTACTGACGTATGTTAAAGCAGGGATATGCCTGCAGCCGTTTGTTGCTCACGTGCAAATATTTCATGAGCAAGCTACTTAACGATGCCCAAAGTTTACGGCTCAGACTGAGCAAAGTTTCTCAACATATGATTCCAACACTCACGTGATGGACTGCAATGCAAAGTGGCCTATGTCGACCGACTTACGGTACATGGACCGTGGATATTTTCAAACACAGGATGGGATTGAGGGCCTTGCTCAAGGTTTGGGGAAGAATGGGGTAGAAGTAATAGAAAATAAAATAGATGTTGTTTGGCAACCCAGCATGGGAAACAGGTGACGCATGTGGTTAATGCTGCCACAGTTAATGACAACAGCAGCAGAGATGGGGAAGAAGTGGTTCAATCTGAATTGACCACCAAAAACAGAGCTGTAGTCTATAGATGCCACACCTGTGTCACAGGGGGTGGCCCAAGCACCACATCAATGTCACCTCTGGATGGTTAAAAAGTTACCATCATCACCGAAAAATCCCTCACAGTATTTGTTCCAGATAGCAACACTAACAGTGCAGCGCTGTCACCCATGTACAAAGCCGGGTTATCAGAAATACGTATTATAGCAATGCAAATAGATCTTAATAGACATTCAGGTTTGACAAACTCACTCAAGGTTAGTCATATAGCTTCTCAGAGTAGCCTAGCCTGCCTTTGTCATCAATGACTTAAATCATTTTGCGTAATCTACAATTCCTGTATGTCAAAATAATAATGCTAAAACAAAGGGTAGCCCCTCACTATAACAGCCTACGCAATAAGCATATGTTATTATTTTATGTGAATGTTATATGCTTTGATTGGGCTGAATGATACTGGAAAGTTCACATTATGAAATTTAACATTTTTGCGATATTTAAGAGTTGAAAATGAACATAAAGCCAAATAGAACTTTTAGTCAGTCATGTACATTGGTGGCATCGTCATGAGTTGTGCCAACAGACACAAAGCACTGCTGACAAATCACTTGCTTTTGCTCAATATCGTCTCTATGGAATATAAAATATTTCCATACAGCACAAGACGAATGTCTCTGCGACCAGTACTTATTTACTTTTCTCCTCTGTTCTCATTTTTCTTAAGGTCTCACAAACGTGTCACACAGCCTTATAAAGCGTTGGAGTCGCGAGACAGCCATCATTACTGTATATGTTACCATGCTATTCCTGACTCCTTCCCTAACGCAGTACCAGCGATGATTAGCCTATATTCCGACTTTAAAGAACCTTGAAGGTGTGAGGGAGCCTCAGACAGAGTCTGCCTGGTGCTGTTTGCAGCCATGACGCGGAGGGCTGGTCTGGCTGAGGTAGCAGAATCATGTGGCAGCGTTTCATCGCAGACCACTCTCTGCAGAGAGCAGCATGTCCTCATAAAAGATGAGAGATGTGCTGTCATAAAACTCCACCAAGCACGCTTTATAACAAAAGCTCCAGGGCTGAAATTCACACTTGGACTATACTTGCACCCCTTAATGCTGCTTCAAGCTGTGTTCCAGACACGGTTTATGATAGCAATTCTTTCCCAGCATAAAGCGAAATCTGTTCAATACTATGTAACCATAAAAATGCAAGCACAAGCCCAGAACCCCTGAGCTGAAGGAAATTGCATTCATCCAGTAATGAACATAAAAGAGATGCATTATTGAACAGTATGATTTTGTCACTGCTGTATTCTCATCTTGGCCATTATTGTTACTTTCAGTTTTGTTATTGCACTGCAAAATCTGCTGTATAATAACAATATGACTCAATTTATTGCCAGTTTAACACTGCTGGTTTTATTCTGTGTACAAAAATCGCAAAATTGTCAGACGCCAAAGGATATTTGATAATGAAATGAGAGTATTTTTTTTTTATGCAGCGTGTTGTGTAGAGTTTTAAGATATATACTCAAAGGATCCTGCTATTACTTCAGGCAGATCCCTGCTTTGTGCCTTAGCATCATCTGTGATTTGGTGAATTGCCCCACTAAGATATAAAATTGTACAGATAGGCAAGTAGAGAAATCCAGTTTAATAAATCCTCGGCATCCCTCGACAGCTTTACCTTCCCAAAAGAGGTGCATGTCTATTCACCAGCAGCAGCGGAGATAGTGTCTAAACCCGCTGATGATCCCCTGGTAGGCAGCGGTCCACCATGTCTCTCCATAACAACAGATGGCCTTCATAATCTGACGTTGAAATCTGACTTTGATTCCGCTGAAGCATAAGAATCTAACAGTGAAAATATTCTGTAGTCATCAGCTATGCTGTGTGCATCAGCCATACTGTGCTTATTTTGTTACTCTCCTTCCCAGCTCTTTGGTATGCGATGCCCCATTTGGGTCCACAGCCGTCATTAGTGACCTACCTGCAGTGCAGTGTGTGTCCTCCTGCTTGTTTTTCTAATCCGCATCACCGTTGAAGTGCTGAAGAGGGATAACCACTCACATTTTGGAATTCTGAGTGCTGAAAGCCGGTCTAGTTCTCTGTTTTCCTCTATGTGCATTTTGCTAAGCCAGTACTGCAGCTGTCCCCATGAAGGGTGTTTGGTGATGCAGAGCAGGACAGTGATCTCCAAAGGTTTCTGTGGCAAGATATTTATTCGTATTTGAGAGAGAGCACAATTTGTACCAGGACACACATCAAATACTAGATCTGAGACACGTACACAACAGACACTGGGTATGTCTCTGAGCAAGCTGTCCAGCATGATATCTTGTTTATTTTGTTAGTAGTATATAAGAATCATGTTAAATAAATAAATAAATAAATAAATAAAATAAGTAGCATGGGTATACGCAGTACCCTGTGTGCTTCAGTATAGTGCTGGAAGCATTAAAATCGCAACCACAGTATACCACTTTGTTCAACATTTCACATAGCATACTTATTAGGTAACTAAAATATCGTAAATTTAACTGCACTTGTACAGTACGTTCGTTTGGGATCCATCGCTGAGGGTTGATTTAAAATGAAAAAGCTACAACCACTTTAATCCAATATTAAAGACCGATCTTATGTACTTAATTTTGCGTGTAAATTCCAGACAATACACAATACACAAAGACCTAACGTTACAATACGAAGAGGAGACAGACAATCGCAGTACGATCTCATTATAAAGCGATTCTTGTTTTTTGTGTGTGTTTTCTTCTTATTCTAAGCATACAGGAAGCGTTGCTGGACCTTCCCAACCCCTGACCCCATGAACACATGCTCACGTCCCACAGAAACGCTACCTGCGCCAGGTACAGTATCGCGCTGCGACACAGGCGGAAATTAACGTCAATCGAGACGCGGGTGAGTGAACTGTACCATACCAAACATATTAAGCTTAAATCAGCTCTCCAACACGACATAAAATAACAAAAAAAGGTCATATCCAACATTATAGTACTTTTGACATATACGAGAACTTTCAATCGACGCGACACCTGTCGTACCGCAATCTTCCGTACTTTTACGTAGATTTAGTATCACTATTATTTTTACGAACTAGACTGTATAAACGTTTTTGCACGTATAGTAATTACGAAGATAGAAATTGTGTACTGTTCTTCTTAAATCGAGAGAAATATATCAGGTGTCGTCGCTTTTCCGCCTTTATTGCTGTTTACTCCGGATTTATTTCCTGGATCCAGCCTAAGCAGGCTTTTACGGGCAGGTGAAATGTTTAAATATCATAATTGACTCAAGATGCATTATAGCTAACTCTACAAACCATGGTTCTAACAACAATAAATATTTACTTTTTCATTAAATGAATCGACATTAAGTAGTAGCCTATAGGGTTTGTTTACTTTAGGAAGTTGTTGAACAGATATGGCAGATATTCTCAGTCTTGGTTGTCGAGCACAGCCTTTTTAGATGGAAAATATAATGACGCTAATCACCACCTGTATTTCCCAGTCCGTGAACTTAATTACCATGGATCTGAGGGATGACCTGCAGAACCAAGTCAATGATGTTATTACCCGGCTAAGTTCCAAACAACTCTTTCAATCAGACTGGGACATTGCTGCTTTTGCCGTGTTTTTCATCTTCATAGGTAAGAAAATGTATACATTCAGTAGAGTTAACATCATCTAAATCTGCGGTCTACAATTCCAGTCCTGGAGAGCTACTATCCATCCTACCTGGCTAACACCTGTCCCTGGCATTTACCTGAGAGCAGGGGTGGCTCATCAGAAGCCAGGTAGGATAGAAAATCCACTGGACAGTAGCTCTCCATGACTGAAATTGGAGGCCATCATGCTGAGCATTTTCCAGGTAGGTGGGTGTAGGGCACCTCAAACCATATGCCCCCCCCCCTCCCTCGTTGGCAAAATTTATCAAAAGCGATGGGGATCCCATAGTCCATGGCTGATATTCAATCCCAGTCCAGCCCTGTTTGAAGGGGAAAGCAGGGCTTCCTGTATCCTGAAGGGGAGTTTATGTAATAAGCAGATGCAAAGTTGGTCCGGCGAGTGACAGTAGGCGTTAGCTGACGCAAATTATATCACCCGGGTTACGAGAAGTGAAACAGTTCCTGTAAAATATATTAGGGATCCAACTCTGTGGTGCTGAATCCCTGTTGTTTCTGTTCTGATTGTTTACTGTGTGGTAGGTCAGGGGTATATTGTGGCTGTAACCATATAACCTTATTATAATATCACGTAATTGCAAATGCAAACTTCTGCAGCCGGTTTTCGCGGAATACGTGCCGCGCGTTAACGAGCTCCCATTTCCCCCGGATCGGGTCCTCCTCCCCCGGCTTGTTTAGAGGGCCTCCGTGGATCACGCTAATGGGCTACCCCTTTCAATTAAAGCCCCTCTCCTCTGATGTGATGTTCCGCTGTTAATTAAAAGTCCAGTATGCGGCAAGCGGCTGCCTTGGCGATTTTATCGAGCGCAGCAACCTGAAAACCAACACCATGCCCCCCCCCACCCCCCCCCCCCCCCCCCCCCCCCCCCCAGGCCGACGTCCCACCGCAACACGCCCCACCGACAACAACCACGCACCACCGTCCCTACCATGGCAAAGACGAGA
>JAABNY020000045.1:5537485-5558668 GCA_015164015.2 Brevimyrus niger | reverse complement strand
TTTTTCACGCGCCCACAAATAAAAAAACAACCCACCCCCCCCCCCCCCCCCCCCCCCGAGAACTGGAAGTAAGTACTTTTTATGCAAATTAGTCATCATCCACCCCACCCACCCTGGATCCACACTGTCAGAAGTTAGAAATGAGAATAGTGTCCTGATTTGTAAAAGAGCAGCAATCCCACTTCCATGTATCCTTCTCTTCTACAAGGTGTGGTCCTTCTGCTCGTAATACTGGTTCTTGTTCGGTTTTGCTGCTGCTGCTGCTGCTGTGACGCAATGGAAAAGGTACGACAATAAGTCCAGTATATAAAGTTAGCAAGGGTGGTGGTTATCCATCTCCCAATTGTACTACTTTAAAAGAAACAATAAAAAGCAACATTTTTTCCTTCTATTTTGTAAACACCTCTGTAATCTGATCGAGCTTTCCATTGTTTATCGGTTTTTACGATGCCTCATATGACTTTCTGTTCACTGTAAATCAATAAAACAACTTTGTGAGCTATTCTGTAATTACTTTTTAATTTCAGTCGTGAGATATGAGTTTTTAAGAATGTTTCCTCCTTCGTTTCACAGCCTCACAGGCAAAAAGTGGGGATTGAAAACATGGCACTGGAGCCGTAGGCAGAGCTGGGGACCATCAGATGACTGACTGCTGTTTCTGCTGTATCGGGGGGGGCAGCAAATACCATGCAAAAAATCAGCTTAACTAAAACTTTGATTCTGCTCATTTCAATGAAGGCATACTAGTCTGTACATTAGAATATATACAGTACTGTGCTCATGTCTCAGGCAGTCAGAGAAAATGTCTGAATGATCTTCATGTTGCTGTTAAACTATGATACTATGTCTGTCGGAGTGTGTCAGCTTAGCCATTTCAGCCCCCTCCTAAAGTCATCCCAGTATTTTGCAGCAACCCTGCAATACGGCCATTTATTTTTTGACTCGATCGCTGCGCATCCTCTTTGGCTAATCAATACCACACACAGTTTAATAAGCCGAGCTGGTGGTGAAATTTAGGTGAGCCTGAGGAGACGTTTGAGAACTGAAGCGACGATCTAGCCAGTCCAGCAAGATATTGGTAACTTTTTTGAGAACAGAAGAAATTGTCTTCTTTTATTGTGTTACTGTTATGTTCTAAGGTTAAGTTGTTTTTTTCTTTCCTGAGTAAATATACACTAAAAACCCAGATAAATAGCCTTAAAACATTTTCTTCGACTGCCTTAGCCTTCTTTATGGTACTGTACCAAAAAGGAGCCATAATGCTCAAATCAGTTTGTTCTAATTAAAGTAGTATTGTAAATATGGAGGTACATCTAATCTTATGTGGCTTTAATGAAAGTGGAACCTCTTTTTACCAGGAATGTCAAACATTTGGGCGCTGACATTTAGGCATCACAAATATAGAATATCAGGTATAGAATATCTTTCAATGCTCGTGAACGTCAGTGGAGGGTAATTGGGAGAGGCTGTCCTGCACTGATATAGAGGATAGGGTGTCAGTGGGTGACAGATCCAGCAAGCTCCACTGAAACACTGGCACTGGAATTTAAGGACAGTTCATCAGTCTGTGTAATCAGTCTTCAGGCCATAAATGTGCATTGAATGTCTGTAAATTTGTTTCTTTGTACTTATTTCAATATATTTGTAAACAAAATGGCACAATCATGATGTGGTCATGGATTTATTTATACCGTTTGACTAACATACTTTTTTATCCTCCCAGTAATGGTTTGCAGTAATTTTCATTTTCTTCTTGCCCATTCTCATATACGTGGCCCATATCCCAGGAATATGCTGTGTCAGTTGTCATAAACTGCACAAAATACATAAGGAAAGGTGAGCTGGCCAGCCTTTTCGCATAAATCATGCAAGAGAGTGAGACTGCCACTGTAGCAGGAAAACGAGTGACTGCTTTTTTCCCCTCCGTGTTATTTATACATGAGTAAGTATGGCACATACTGTATATCACAGGCTGGGTAATTAAAATGAGACTATCCACAGCGTTACAGGACATTGGTCTTCCCACATCGCAGATGGTCTGTTTGATAAAATGGACAGAGACTGCCATCCAGCGAAAACATCCAAAGAAGCAGGCTGCGAAACATTATTTGGCCATTATTCACAGGAAGACCTCGGCCAATTTCAGTTTCATTACCATACAAGTTTTTCAGCTTGTATTTTCGGGCACTGTTGTGTAGCATTCAGTACTGGGGAGATTTTGGCTCTGGGGTGTTATTCGGAAACGAGTCTGTGCTCTCAGATTAGCCATATAGGCCCAACAGAACTGATGTGTGGCATTTGGGGGAGAGCAGGGATACACCGTAATTAAACAGGCTTTGAAGAGGAGTGTCTTGGATCGTATTAATTGCAGAGGATAACAGTGAGTGTGTTAAACCCGGCAGAGTGTGCAGTCGTGAGGGAAGCCCATATCACACTTAAAAGTTTACAGATTTAAACTCATGCATGCGCATCATTGGTTAAGTGTAGTGAATCGTTTCAGCAAAAAGAAATCGGACATTAAGTGGATGCTCTAAGACCTCCACACCATGGGAGGCACTATAAGTGGGCTTAAGCTTTTTCTTCTTGCGTTTCCCTGTCACTGTGTTATGAAGAGTGAACATTTCTGGGATAAGCATTAGGTCTCCTCTGACCATCCCTATCCAACACACAATAAAAAGCAGAGGACCCCTAGATTGGTCTGGCATTGTTTTAGAAAATTCACTTTATTACATATTTATCACTTGATATAGTGCACAGTATATAGTTAAATTTATAGAGAGGTTAGCTTAACAATTGTAGTTAAACTCACCATTGACAACATGCATATCAGAAAGCAGAAATATTCTGTTCAATAAATACAGTGACTATTACACATGTACACTAAATGCCACACTGATCGCTTATTGGCGATTATCAAATCACCCAAATTTTCTCTGCGCTGATATTTGGTCCCTCATTTTAACATTTAGTGTTTTTCCCTCAGACGCCGTTACACATCACGCATACACTCCTCAGCAAAATGTCTGCGTCACCACAGGAACCATGCCTGGCTTTCAGAAGGTCTGGGCGGCCGATCTAAACTGTGGTCAGGATATATACACAGGCAGACACTAATCCAAGAAGGATTACTATACCATGTGTTATTCATCAAAAAGTAGTGTTTGAATCATCTTACTGTACTCAAACATTGCCAGAACTACCAATCCATTGCCTAGGAAAAAAAATTAAAAATCCCCAGATGAGACGAGACGGAACTCAACACCCACCATGCAAGTGAATATGTACAGGGTGCTAAACCTAAGAAAAATACGTGTTTTTAAAACCAGGTAGCCTTCAGGAGTCTTGAAAACATTGGTCCTGTCAAAAGCCAGCGCCTGCAGAGAACTGGGCCGGAACGGGAACAGTGTGGGCCAATGCAGGATGGTACTGGGGGCGAGATCCGCCCCGGTATCCAGAAGCCCGGAACCCTGTGCCCTCCTTCGACCTCTGGCTGGATGCTGAGGCGGCTAGAATGGTCTGTAGCTCCAGTAGCTGGAGAAGACGGAAATCTGAGAGCACCACAGGATGAGGGAAGGAGGTCCACTTGCTACAGGCAGACTGCAGTTTCATGGTTTAAGGGTACTTGCTGAATCAGAAGCGCGGCGATTAAGCATTTATTTATTTACAATAGGCGGAGGGGAAAAAAAAAAAACAAAAGCGCTGTGCAAGTCTGTGCGTTTTACACGTACACAGGTCATTTTAAGTCGCAGATATTTTTAGATATGCAGCAAAGTCCAAATTTGAATTTGGAATATTTTTCCCCATCTGTATAATTTTCGAAACAGCCCACGGGTAACAAGTGTGTTAGCAAAAGGCAGCCATGCTCAAAAGCTTCAGAAAGGGGGAGAGAGAGAGAGAGAGAGAGAGAGAGCGAGAGAGCAACAAAGCTGTCAATCAAAGGGTTAGGCCACACCCACCTTGTCTTTCAGCTGCTGGCAGAGCTGCAGGGAGATGGTGAGGAAGACCAGGGTGTCGTTAAGCCAGGGGACGACGCACTCCACCGTGTGCACGTGGCTGACCTCAAACTTAGTGCTGCCGATCTCACTGATGGGGGGAATGTTCAGGCGTTATGTGCCTTTCTGTATCCAGGACGACTTCATTAGAAGGTCGTCACTGGGCCTCGCTAATGACTATACATCACACTTATGTGTCGTGTAATATTTTCAAGGAGACCCGCAGAATTCCAAATGTAACATTGCACACACAAACATTCAAAGCCGTCACTGAAAACGGGGGTACTTACAACATCGCCCCTGGGTTATGCAAAACAGCGCTCCCAGTGGGCTTAAAATTCTATTAAAATGGGGGAAAAAAAAGTTAATCAAAACAAGCGTAATAGAAAGCAGCTTGTTCCTGGTTCAAGTTATCCATTTTAAATCATCCACTGTACAAGAGGAACTGAATTAAGAAATAAAAACACTCCAGCCTGCTCTCAAATCCACAAACACATTTGCACAGGAACTATGAGTTATTTCCTTTAAATGATTATTATATTGTTTTTTTCTAAGGTGTTTAAACATTTAAGATGCTGACCCCTGTTAAATAATCCAACTGGATTGCCGTGCTAAGGCATCTGACATTTTGCAGAACATACAGCAATATAATTACAGCATTTTGCTTAATGCGAAGGTTAATTATGCAGTCGTTCTGCTACAATAGCAACTCGAAAAATCCGCCTTAAGCTTAAAACCGATGCTTATTTCCGTTCCTCTTTTCTCTGGCTTTTCCCGTTTACTTGTGGCTTTGCAGTCTGCAAGTCTGCGTAACTGCATTTGTACCTCCAAGCTCTTTCCAGTCATTTATGACCTTCAAGGAACCCCTGAAGTAACCTCATCCCCTCACCACTAACCCTTACTAGCTCACTGTTGACTTCCACTGTGAAGTAACAGTAGAATACAGTAATAATAGAGTGCCTGATTGTACTTGCTACCTGTACAATGACAATCATGCATCGCTTAACGACGGGGATACGTTCTGAGAAATGCATCGTTAGCTGATTTTACCATAGAGGTACTTACACAAACCTAGATGATGCAGCCTACTACACACCTAGGGTAAACAGTGTAGCCTAAACAACAGTAAAAAGTACGGTATAGTAAATTCATCAAGCAGTAACAGTTGTTGTCATTATTTAGTATTATGTACTGTAGATTATAGTATGTGCTACACTTTTATAGGTTTGTTTATACCAGTTATCACTCTAAACTTGAGTAATGCATTGTGCTACGGCTTTACGAAGGCTAGATGTCACTAGGCATTTTTCAGCTTCCTTATAATGGCAGGGGCCACCCTCACATACTCAGTCCGTTCACCAAAACATCGTTATGTGGCACATGACCATATAATGAAATTCAGGCTGTGTTATAACCTATGACACAGAAGGAGAAGAGTGGGGGCTCAGCATGCGGGATCCGCCGTTTTTTCCAGCACCCCTACAGTATTTTATGGGGGTTAAGGGCCTTGCCGAGGAACCAGATAATGATTAGCGACGAGATTCGAATCGGCAGCCTACTGGAGATTCCCGACACAAGTGGATCTTAAGGGCTTTAGCCTCAGGACCTACAATTTGTTGACCGGGGGCTTAGCTCCACCCCTGGGACACCACCTCACACTCCAAAAGCCACTGATAACAGTGCTGCCACCTACCAGTCGAGAAGCACCGATTAGACTAAGATAAGTTTCATATTTGATTATGAGACACTCTTTGGTGATCCCTGTAGGGATCAATAGGTTTTCTGGTATGAGTTTGTCATAGCACGTGTTAAATATTATCTGCATAAATAAGCATCTGTTAAATGAATGTAAATGTCCACGAGGCTTTCAGCTTGATCTGAGGACAGAGGGTGTCGCAACTGAATGTTTTATTTTTATTTTTTTGCGCAAATGCATTCTTCTTTATGTTGCGTATTCAGAATCAAGCGTAGGTTCCGGGAGGGTATTTTTTAAATTTCGTAGTGCTGTGACATCACCGTGACCCTCAACAGGAAAAGCCGATTAAGGACGGAGGCATGGATGGATGGATGGATGGATGGATGGATGGATGCACCGACTGTGTAAATGAAGCTTTGCATTAATAGATTAGGCTTGGTGAGCCTCTAATCAGCCAAATTAAAGCCAGTGAGGCTCGAAGGAACAACTGGCCGTTTTCAGTCCTGCTAAATTTAAAATATCACCTCATTACTCTACTTTTGTCCACTACTCTGCTATATACTGTGTATCTATGTTGCATCATTTTGTTTATGACATGAAGCACTGGCGCAGAAACATGTACATATACATAGACAATATAGATTATCTGTTATTCTATGCTTTTAGATACCAGATGTTACTGTGGTGTAAACAGCCCTGTGCCGCCTACCTTGGTGGTGTTGGGCTGCAGGACATGCAGCTGGTACACAGTCAGACACAGCTTGCTGAGGTTGATGTAGAAGTTCACCATTACGTCTCCTGGCATCGGAGGGGAGAACATTTTCTGCAGTGCAGGGAGGAGTGAAGCACTGTTTGCGGAGGCCTAATACAGGCAGATCTCTGTAAAGTCGCGGGAGGGGAGGTCGTTACCATGAGGCCGCTGCATGCTAACTCTGGGAGCGTCATCGTGGCGGGGGTCGTCAGCCGATTGCGAGCCCTGGTTAGCTGCAGCATCACGGCATCCATCAGCTGCGACACATTAGCGAGAGGCATTACCACATGGAAGCATGCCTTTCACAAGGAGAACCGTCAGGGATAATTAACGCAGAGTTGTTATAAACGAAAGGGAAAGTAGAGAGTTGAGAAGACCTGACATGACATTTCCCTCAATAAATAAACAAACAAACAAGCGGCGTTCCCCCCCTTTAGGAAATGTGTGGCTTAAGCGAGTTCGAACACCGTGCCATGCAGACGGACTGTGGCTGGTTCAAATACCAGGGCCAGCAGACTGATTTTATTCTTGGGCATCTGAGCGAGTCAGAATTGGATTGAGAACAGCAATTCAATTTGTGCATTTCAACTGAATTTGCACTGTGATGATTTAATTCTGAATTTATGGAAGTAGAATTAACATGGAATTGAAGTCAAATAAATACATCAATACCTACAATACATCTTAATATTTTAATACAAATAAACATATTTACATAAGAACATAAGAAATTTACAAACGAGAGGAGGCCGTTCGGCCCATCAAGCTTGTTTGGGGAGAACTTAACTAACTTAACTTCTTTGCTTGAGGCTAAACAGATTCAGCTCAACTAACCTCTCCTCATAAGACATTCCTCTAAGACCAGGAATCACTCGTAGCTCTAAGTTGCACCTGTAATGTCCTTCTTAAAATATGGTGACCAAATCTGCACACAATATTTTAGGTGAGGTCTTACCAAGGAGCATATAATCATAGCGTCACCTCCCTTGAGTTAACCTCCACACACCTTGAGATGTAACCCAACATTCTATTGGCCTTTTTTTATTGCTTCCCCACACTGGTAAGAGTGGGACATGGAAGCATCAACGTACACACCAAGATCTTTCTCATAATCAGCTACCTTTATTTCAGTGGAACCCATAAAATATCTGTACTTTATATTTCTGCTCCCTGCATGGATTACCTTACATTTATCTGTGTTAAATTTCATCTGCCAAGTATCAGCCCAGTCGCTAATTAAATCCAGATCCCACTGTAGCCTCTTCGCTGCTAGATCAGTATCTGCTACGCCACCCACCTTGGTGTCGTCTGCAAATTTAACCAGTTTACTGGATATATTGGTGTCAATGTCATTGTAAATTGTAAATTAGGAACAATAGTGCTCATAAAATTTAACCCTGCGGTACCCCACTATGAACGCAGGCCCACTGTGACATTGTGCCTCTAATAACTACTCACTGCTTCCTATATGTTATCCAGTTTTTAGTCCAAGCTGTTACAGTTCCTAAAATCCCTGCAGCTTTAAGCTTAAGCAAGAGCCGTTTGTGGGAGGAAGCCGGTCAGACCTGTTAGGCCCAAGCGCATAGTGAGGGTCTGCTGAGAACGTCGGGCAGAGACTTCTGTTCGCCAAAGCTTTAACTCGCACCTTCGGCAGAATTCCAACTACATACTTGGGGAGGTTGGGGACATTGAGTCTGAATGGACATTGTTCCGGACCTCCATTGTGGAAGTGGCTGTACAGAGCTGTGGCTGCAGGGTGGTCGGGTCGTGGGAGTAACCCCTGTACCTGATGGTGGACACCAGAGATGAGGGGGGCTGTCAAGCTGAAGTAGGAGACCTACGGGGAATTATTAGCCTGGAGGTCTTCGGAGGCAGCAGACTGGTACCGACAAGCCAGGCGGAATCCAGCTCGGGCGGTCGCTGAAGCAAAAACCCGAGCGTGGGAGGAGTTCGGTGAGGCCATGGAATGTGACTTTCGGTCGGCCTCAAAAAGGTTCTGGAAAAACATCCGGAATATCAGGAGGAAGCAGCTCCTGGTTCCTACTATTTATGGTGGGGAGGGGGTGCTGTTAACCTCCCCTGGGGACATCACCCGGAGGTGGAAGGAATACTTTGAGGACCTCCTCAACCCTGCCTCAGATACATCTACACACACTGCCTTTGAGACATCTGAGGGCACGGAGCCTGAGGGGGCTGCCCATCACTGGGGCTGAGGTGGCCACGGTGGTTAAAGAGCCATGTGGTGGTCGGGCCTCTGGGCCTGGGCCTATCCAGTCTACATGTGTTTTGTGGATTTGGAATAAGCTAACGATCGGGTTCCCCGAGGTTCCTTGTGGGGGGTGCTTCGGAAGTATGGGGTTCAGGGTCCACTATTGTGGGCAATTCAGTCCCTGTATTAACAGAGCGGAAGCTTGGTCTGCATTGCCGGTAATAAGTTGAACGTGTTCCTAGTGCGGGTTGGGCTCCGCCAGGGCTGCCCTTTGTCATCGGCCCTGTTTATAATATTTATGGACAGGATTTATAGGTGCAGCCAGGGTGTTGAGGGTGTCCAGTTCGGTGGCCCCAGGATTGCCTCGCTGCATTTTGCGGACGACGTTGTCCTGTTGGCTTCATCTGCTGGGGACCTCCAACGTGCTCTGGGGTGGTTTGCAGCCAAGTGCAAAGCGTAGGGGGTGAGGATTAGCACCTCCAAGTTCGAGACCATGGTTCTCAGCCAGAAATGGGTGGATTGCCCTTTACACGTCAGGGAAGAGATACTGCCTCAAGTGGAGGAGTTCAAGTATCTCGGGGTCTCGTTCATGAGTGAGGGTAGGCAAGATCAAGAGCTGGACAGACGAATCGGGGCGGTGTCTGCAGTTTTGCAGACGTTTAAGTGGTTCGTCGTGGCTAAAAAAAAAGAACTGAGTGGGAAAGCAAAGCTCTCCATCTATTGGTCCATCTTCGTCCCTACCCTCACCTATGGTCATGAGCTATGGGTAATGACCGAAAGAATGAGATTGCGAATACAGGTGGCTGAAATGAGGTTTCTCCACAGGGTGTCTGGGCTCTCCCGTAGGGATAAGGTGAGAAGTTCAGATTTCTGGGAGAGTCTTAGAGTAAAACTGCTGCTTCTCCACATGGAAAGGAGCCAGTTAAGGTGGTTTGGACACCTGGTGCGGATGCCTCCTGGACGACTACCTGGAGAGGTTTTCTGTGCATGTCCTACAGGGAGGAGGCCCTGAGGCAGACCCAGGACTCGCTGGAGGGATTATATCTCTCGGTTGGTCTGGGAACTTTGGACACTAAAATTAATCTAAAATTTAACCATGTTATGATCACTACTGTCCAATGGTTCTAAAACCTCAAATTTTCCCAATCCTATCCTGGCTATTAGAGAAAACAAGATCCAGAAGGGCTTCTCCACTGGTAAGGGTATTAAACTGAGTACAAAAATAAAAACAATCCTGTACTAATTCCACAATCTCAAGTTCATTTACAGAAGAGCCAGAGACTGTGTCCCACTGTATCCCAGGTAAATTAAAAATCACTCATAACCACCACATCATTTTTATTACTCATAATCCTGATATCATCATACAACATTCTGCTTTCCTCTGGAGCTACATTAGCTGCTCTATAACAAACCCCGACAATTAGGCCATTTGAGTTTCTAGCGTCTAGTTTTATCCATACAGCTTCTGTACTTTTATTTTAATCTGTGAGCTGCCTTGCCTGAAAATTCTTTTACGTAAATGCAACACCACCTCCCTTCTTGCCTTTCTCTAAAGAACAACGTACAGTATAGCGATCCATGCCATATTCTTCAACATCACTGTCACTCATCCATGTTTCAGTTATTCCTATAATGTCGTAAGTGTCCAATGAAATTAAAAATCTCTAAATCATGAATTATGTTTCCAATACTCCTAGCATTTAAATACAGACTGCAAAGGGTAGGCCTTTTACAGTATACCAACTTTTAATAATTATCAGGACTTTCCATCACTCCCCACCTAAATTGGTAACTAACCTCCCTGCCCCGTCAGTCTGTAGTTTAAACACTTCTCAACTACTCTACTCATACGCCTCTCCAATACACTGGTTCCCCTCAGGTTCAGATGCACCCTGTCCGGCTTGAACAGGTCCCACCTGTTCCAGAAGGTCTTCCAGTGCCCCATAAACCCAAACCCCACTTTCCTACACCACCATCATAGCCATGCATGTAATTGCCTCATTTGACACAAACACGGCACATACTGTATCATTGTCATAAAAATGTTGTGTTATTCCGAATGAAACAACACAACATTTTAAGCATCACCTGCAAGACAATTTAGCTGTCAGTTTGTGTACTGTGGTGGATCATCTCATAGGAAAGGTCGAGCGTCTCCTCCCAATACTCAGTGCCGTCTATAACAATATACCAATGCTGAACAATGAGTCATGTGAATCGCAATAATATTTTGCTTATTGCTAAAACATTGTTCTATGCATAAAAAAACAGGAGCAGCTACACAAAATAAAGTAATTCTTTTTGACATGTTTCCTTTGATTTGCTTTTAATGTTAAAAAGAAGCATATTGTTATTTAACAACAAGATGTGACTCGTCTGACACTGGACTCAAACCTGACAGGTACTACTGCAAACTCATCAAAAATATCATCATTTTATTTTAGTTCAACGAACAGCCTTTGGGTCACCATTTTTGATTTTGACTGAATTTGGCATGGGAATTACACATGCATTCCACAGCCGAGAAATCACTGAGATTTGGCCCCTTTATACGCCACTTAAAAAGTCATTTTTAAGAAATCATAAATCATAGTCTGACATAGTAACATATTTTTACTGTTAAAGTTGTCGCTCAATTTAAAGCTGCAAAAGAACTTTTTTTGTGGTTTGAAACTTTTGCATAAATTAATCTGGCAAACAGCACTGAATAATACATTTGGTTATTAGAAAAATATAAAAAAACATGAATGGGCCTGGAGCAACACGTTGGCTTTTCATAGTGAAATGTATATGCATGTGTACTTCTATCTAAAACATTGACTGGTTACTTTATCCCCTTCAGATAAGTATGCCAGAGGTGCACAGTTGAAAAACATGTTAAAGAAAGTTATCAAAAATCACATGCAGGGGGAAAATGTATTTTTCCTTTATTGGCAAGAAATTACTCTGCCTGCTTTTACAAAACATTTTTAAAATTATTTCATAGATTACTCTACCTGTGCTTTCTGGTGAGATATCGGATGAACGCGGGGTTTATTTCGGGGAAACACACTCAGGAACATGAAAACAATGACTAGACGTTAATGACCGGACTGGGGAAACATACTCTAATGCAGACTTGAATACACAGCAACAATCAACATGACTTGAAACAGCTGGTAACACGGGGATTCCACACAAGATAAATGAGGGGCCGTGACACATGGGAAGCTCGGACAACCGGGACGTGACAGTATGATATAAAGTCGATACATGTCTTATCCTAAAACATATTACTAATGATACATAAAACAGAAATTGATATTGGATGCACAGAATATTTCATAATACAAATAAAGTTAACTTTGATCTCGAGCGCACGTCTTATCGATACCTAGGATGCTGGGACTACGCAGGCTATGCTGCTGCATGGCGGGAGTAGTGGCCAGAATTCGTACTAGGCGGAATTGGCACACAGAACAAACTGATGTTGCAGACAGGAAATGTGAGCCTAATGAACGCAATTTGGACTTACAGATATCTTTTTTCTTATGTCGGTTGAAAACAATCTCCATCCACATGGTCATTTATGAAAGTAATTCCATACACAATGAAATAAGCAAAAACATGAATGCCGTAGGCCACATTAGGTATGTGCACATCGACAAAGTGATCAGTAAATTTGTTTCTTTTCTGGAAATATGCACCAGTTACACTGTGATACTTAGCTGCATACATAACAACAGGGAAAACTACTGAAACCAGCTCCTCTATATCCACCATGTTGGAATACCGTTTTTAAATGAAAATGTAACAGTGTGGACATAGCCTCAGTGTCAAAGGAAAAAAACACTGACAGGTTATCAAGCAGAAAATAGCCTCTTCATTTGCATGGATTTTGGATAAAACCGACTACCACTATTGCCAACATCAAATGTAATGTTCTTAATAAACATAACGTAAATACAGTGGTACCTTGAACTTAATCCGTTCAGAACTCCAGATTGAATCCTAAAAAGTTTGCGTTCTGATCGAATTTTCCCCATAAGAAATAATGGAAAAACAATTAATTGGTTCCTGGCCCCAAAAAAGTTACACCTAAATGTTTTTTTCTGCATTTAAACACAATATGAACCGGATAAAAAAATGAAGAGCATATACTGTACTAAACACATTTATCAAAACAGTACTTTGTAAAGTAAGAAAATAAATGTATCCAAACAATGTGTAAAGTTAAAAAAAACAATATGTCCTGCCCCGATCATCCGCTTCTTCCGTGTGCCACGCCCCCTCGTTAACCCCGTGTGGAATCCTTTTGCGATCAGCTGCTTCGGGTTGTTTTTATTAGCTCTCTGTATTTCGCCCACATTTCAGTTTGTTTCCCCAGTCCGGTCAGTGTATTGTCTGTCTGCGTTTTGCCTACCTTACCTGTAATTAAACCCTGTATTCCACGATACCCTGACTTCTGCGCCTTTGTCTCCATTATTTCCGGCTCGGAATGACAATATTATTATAATTAAATGTATTAATAGTTTGTTAATATTAAAATAATGAATAAGAAATCCTTATATTTAAATGTATTTTATTATATAATTACTGTTACTGTCTATCATTGTCTAAATGCATTTTTACTGTCTAAATATATGTATTCTGCTAGTGTAAACATGCACGATGCTATATCACAGCAAATGCAAGGCTGAGACTGAAGTGTTACTCTTTGTTTCCGCATGACTCATTTCTCCGCTCATACAAGTTCTTAGGTCGGCGTTCACGGTTTGACTTCTGAGATCCAAATCGAGCTCTAGGTAATTCTTTTTTCAAACTGGTTGGTTCGACTTTTAAGAAATTCGAGTTCTAATGAGTTTGAGAACTGAGGTACCACTGTATATAAAATAAACACACCATGGTTAAATGACCACCAAGTGAATGAATAAATGACCGAACGAACGAGCAAATAGATGGAAGGACAAATGAAAGAGGTTTATTGGCCATGGGAATTCATACTTACAAGGTTCCTCGCGACACACTAACCTTGTTAACTTCAGCTCCACTTTTAAAGTAGTAGCTCTCGTCGCGGCTGTTGACGAGCTGCAGGGCCTGGCCTATGTGGTTTCTCGCGTCCTGAATCTGGGATGTTACAGAAGCCATATTAGCTAAATAGAGAGTCACCATAACCATTTCCAGTATAAGGAGGACACAGTGGCTTAGCTTCTATTTCCCTAGTTTTCCGAAAGAGCTGTGGTTTCCACTGGGCAATCCCCATAATGCCTCAGTCTTTCGATTTTGGCGAGACGTTTTAGCTTATGAGAACAGCACAGCGTGCCAGAATAAAAACAACCTCAACAAAAACATTTTAAACACTGCGAGTCGGAAAACACAAAAATCATACCTGCTGCATTTTCCACTGCTTGTCATCCCGAAACGCAAAATGGAAGACTTGGTTGCTCCTCATCATCTTTAGATGGATATCCTATAAGAATGGAGGAGGACAGAGGCGATGCCAGAGATCTGGGGAGCTGTGCGACGCCGGGTTCATGACTTAAAGAGACGGCGCACACTTACAGCTTGCGTCAGAGTGTCACCCTGCAGTGTGAGGACTCCTTTCACCTGGTCCATCCTGGAAATACACACTATGAGAGAAACAGTGCACCTCCATCATAACACCGGCAGCACAGAGAGCAATGTCAAGGCTTGACCTTGGGCTGCCACCACTAGCTTTTACAAAGTGTGCCAGTTTGCTCAATGTTTAGCCAAACTGATAACATTTGTTTTGGGAGTTATGTGGCTCAGGACCAGTTTGCCAATCTGGTCCGCAGGGACCCACAGACAGGTCACGATTTTGGTCCCTCCCAGCTCCCCCAAAATGGGGACTGTCTGTCAGGGAGCTCGGAGGGAGCAAAAACATGGATTGACTGTGGGTTCACAAGCGCAGGATTGGGAAACACTGGGTTAGGCACAGTGGGACACTTATCTTGGTTTCCATGTTACCGTGTTTGAGTCCTATTCATTTGGGAAAAGACCTTGCCCAAAATTAAAGTAGCAAAATGAATATTACGAAAGGCACCACAAAGCCATTCATACTAAATGCTCTGGGGTGCAGGATAAACGGCTGCATTTGGACCCCAGGCTTCACTATCACCTGCATCACCTGTGTGCCTGTCTCAAGAGAGCACAGGACCATACATTTACAAACAAGAGGCCATTCAGCCCATCAAGCTCATTTGGATAGAAATCAGTTATTAACTCAGACTTGTTAACATCTTACCTAGCTCTGATTTAAAAGATCCCAAGGTTTTAATTGCACTACGTTAACAAAAACTATTCCAAACTTTAAGAACATGACGTGTAAAGAATTGCTTTCGAAAAACCAGTTTAAAATGTTCTCCTGCTAATTTCCACCTATGGCTACAAGTTCTTGTGTTTGAGCTAATATTGAAATAGTCATTTGCCTGAACAGCTACCCTTTCCTCATAAGACATTCCTCTAAGACCAGGAATCGTTCTCGTAGCCCTACGTTGAACCCTTTCTACGGCAGCAATGTCCTTTTTAACGTAAGTGACCAAACCTGCACTCAATATTCTAGGTGGGATCTTATCAATGAATTGAATAATCATAGCATCACCTCCCTTGAGTTAAACTCCACACACCTGGAGATATACCCCAACATCCTATTGGCCTTTTGAACTGCTTCCCCACACTGGCAAGATTGGTACATGGAAGCATCAACATGCACACCGAGGTCTTTCTCATAATCAGCTTCCTTAATTTCAGTGGAGACAGTTTAATTTCAGGCGTAGAGTTGAACTCCACCTACGTTGAGCTTCCCAGAATGAAATTCTCCTGCTTCAGTTGGCTCTCCAGACCAGCCACAGGCATTGAAAATCGGCGCGATGCTTCCTATAGATGGACAGAATAATTGTTTATTTTGTTGATTCCAGGATGGATATGGATTTTATTTAAATATATTGTCAAAGAATTTCCTGAATTTGAATTACATAGCACATGTCAATTTATATATTGATATTACAGTGTCACTTTACAATAAGGCTACCCTTATAAATGGTAGTAATTAATTCTTAAAAAGAAAACTGTGGTATAACCTGTTTATAATTGTCTAGTAATGATTTTCAAAGTGTTACAACCTAAATAACAACCTGCTTATAAACCATTTATAATACCTTTATAAGGGTAACCTTATAGTGAAGTGGCACCGATATTCCTATCACACAATACATTGATATCTATATCAATAAATTAAGACATACTCTAGTACAGATATTGAAGCTTACCTTCAGAATATCTTGCAGCTGTTTCAGTACAGCATGGACCTCCTCCTTCAGCAGCCATTTAAACTCTTCCTCCTGAGAAGGACAGGTAATTATAGCACAAACGTCGGTTAAATTAAGGGGCCTCCCCTGCCGTTTGTGCATGACTCTGTCGGTCATGGTGTCATGTGATGGACCGATTCACAGTCTTCTTCCTGGAAGAGAGTCTGGACCTTTGCAACCCTGGTTAGGTAATAAGTTACCCAAAAATGGATGGGTGCGTTTACAGCGTCTGGGTCGAGACAGAAGTGTCAACAGCAAATTGCATAATCGGGCTTTTAAATAGTTACCTTGTTCTTTTAATTAAGTTATTTCATTAGACTGTGGAATGACGTTCTTGAATCATTTAATCAAAATATGCAACTGATGGTTGGCCTTCAGGAATGCATGCAGCCACACCGGTCAGAATTAACAGATAACACCATTTGTATTAAACAGACGGTTAGTGCATGCCAAAATACAATTCACGACCTAAAGGAGCAGGGTAGAGGAGAGGGCCTCGGGAACAAGGAATTCGTGATAATTCGCGGCTTAATCATTCGCGGAATGAATAGTAAATAACGGGCTTGTATATAACACAAGCACCCTTGAAAAAAATGCACAAATACCGTTTTTTATTATTATTTTGCATTTAGCGGCACACACCAGTACGTGTAATTTCCAGATCAGTTAAAAAGTCACCGTTTGGCAATTGCACGGTAGCCTTCGTATAGCGGCTCTCATCCGCGACTGCCGCACGGTCCTCCTGTTACCGGGCACCCCAGACGCCTCACGTCGTTTCCACGGTATACTGCCAAAAGGAAACGGAAAACCATACCAGAACACTTCTCTCGGCTTGACTTGCCGCTGACATTTTGGAGAGATCGGACAGCATGGACCTTTGAGCGTGAAGCAATGCCATACACTACGATCGGCCGACTCCTTCGGCTGTTTTGCCTGTCTGCCTGATCCGATCGTATCAGCTCCGCTCTTCCAGACCCGCCCCTCTCTGAAGCCTCGCCTTCGGGAGCCACTTCCGGTTTAGGGGACGGGGTAACATAGTTACCGTCACCATTAAAGGAAACAGCGCAGAAACGTCTACAACGCTACATGCTCGGCCAATACTAATTTCCTAAAGCAGTTCGTGGTTGGACCAATAAATATTCAGTAGAAAATAGTAAAGAAGTAAAGAAAAAAGGTTCGTACATAACTACTTAACTAAGAGTGGTAAAGCCTAGGAACAATAGTATGCTCCTTAATCGGCCTGACCTTCCCCCTGGAATATGTTAGTAGAATGAAAACAGTCGCAAGGGGATTGTTTTGTTTGCGAGGCAGGAGGAGAAACACCCCTGGCTTTATGGTTATGAGGCTTTCAGTAAGAATCCCACAACAGAGAGAGGTGGAGATTATGTCATATAGGGTAAAACAAACTTTTTTAAAATGTACATTTTAGCCACATTGCAGTATGGATATAAAGTTGAACAGCAAGCTTTGTCGAAAGAGGCAAGTTACTAGATTTCAGAAGGACCATCTACACATCAGAGGAAAGCTTTCAGTCGTATACGGATAGGACTCTCAAATCTGGTCTAACAGTGTGGCACCGCTAATTCTTTGCAATCTGGTAAAACAGAAAAAAAAACAGGAAGAGAGATTTACAAAATTCGGATATTACAATACAGTTACAAAAGGATACTTCTGCTAGCATGGTTCACACAGGGAAGCGACACAGAAGGGCTTCAGTTTCTTTAATCAGGAGGCTTCAGTTAACTGCACAAAAAAATCCTTGACATGTTCACCTCTATACCAAATTATAAATATTCCCAAACACACCAACAGCTTCCTCACACACCATGGACCTTCTGTTAAATGTTCTTCAGATTTTTTTTAGCAACATAAACCATTTACAACAAACTGGAGGGGAAACAAAAGACACTTTAACAGCAACACATAACAGAACAACAGAACAACCTACAGACAAAATTAACCTCAGTCTAGTCATTGTTCCATAATATACCCATATAGCATGTAATCCCACACAACTCCAAAAGGGCTATTTACAATTATTTTCCTATCCTAAAAACTGTTTTATACACAGTGCTGTGTATAAACTGCCCTTAAGCAGTTTGCATTTATATTTGGTAAAAGAAAACATTTGTTAAAACAGATAAAAGACCTTAGTCACTTGATTGACATGCAAATTGAATAAATTAAACCAAAAGAATTTCAACATACAGGCCACATGTTTAAAATACTTATCAAATTATATTAAGGTCCAGCTAATTATTTGCTAAAAAGAAATGTGCTACAAACAGGGTTGAAATAAAATTTGTTCATACTTTTTTTTCCCTTTTTGTCAGGAAGAAAGGGGAAAGCACATGTGTGTGCTTTTATTGCAGAGTGAGTAATGCAATTTGAGTTTGTTACACTGTTCTTGGCCACATTTACCCACTGCCTGAAAACAAAAGTAAGGCAAGGACTTCTGCACTCCTGCATGCATGTTTGGCCCTGATTAACAATTAACGGTAATAGTGTGGTAACCTAGTCAGATATCAGAGGGCGTACACTGGACTGGACAGTAAGGGCAGGGCATTAAACAACGCCCCTCCCACAACCCTAATAAAACAAAATAATATATTAAACCAAATGAAAGTCTGGATAGCTCATTACAAAACAGCTGTAGTTACAGCAGCCAATAACAAAGTAAGCCACAGGCATTATCAGAAAGGACCCTTTCCCCATAAAGAATTATACTGGCGACCTTTCAATACACTTACGATTCAATGTTTCAACAATTGCTGCAAGGTAACCAATAACAGTCATGTATGACAAACCATTTACGTTTTTCCTGGGGTAACTGCAGTGAAGCGGTTATTTTAAGGCTTTGAAATTTCAGAGACGGAAATGAAATCTGACCAAACTACTCTGGCTCTTGTAACATGAGGACAGTGGCCAGAAAGTAATTGAAAACAAAAGACGTTGGCGCCCGTGGAAATTAAAAAATAAAATAAAATTGTGGGTCACGTTAAGGCATTGCTACGGTATTTTCTAGGTGCATCTCTATCCTTTTTTTGACAACAGGCTTATAATTTAAGGAAAATCAGGATACTTATTTGAAAAAAAAATTAAATAATGTAAAATGAGGATATGCAAGATTAATTTAAACTCAAGCCAGACCAACTCGGGATCCGATCTTCGGCAGGAAGTCAGACTGACACCCTGCATTATTCTCCCCCCCTTTTCTCAGCCCAAAAAGCCAAGCGGAGCCCCAATGCGACCACGAGAAAGTCAGTGCGACGCTCACATTTGGCTAGTTCCCATATCCTACGGGGAAGGAAAAAAAAATCTCACCAATGCCACACAGGCATGATCCGAGTGAATTCATACAAAAGGAAACTTGGGTGAAGGTTGGCTGGGGGTTGGAAGGGGTGACGTGGTCCAGTGGTCGAAATACATATTATAGGTTCAGTGAATATAGGCTCTGTAGACTGCAGACATATCATTGTCTGACTGGTCCAATGCTTTCGCTCTCTTGTACACCTGCAGGGTGAAAAAAGGCCAATAAGATTTGCTTCCCGTTAAGCCGAGCATCCTCATACACCACACGGCACATCAGCCAAAAAACACACAGCTTACCTCATTGGCAGCGGCTGCCATTGGGGTCGGATGATTGACTGAATCTCCCATTGCGATCGCTAACCTAAGGTCTTTCTGAATGTGTTTCAAATAGTAATCCGGTTTGAAGTTCCCCTGCAAGATATCTGAAAGGAATCACAGGTCAGGAAGGCGAAATAATTTACCGTTAAGTGTAAAATTGACCAAGTGCGGTAACAGAATTACTAACTTTGGCATTTCTGGTCCAAAAAGGTGCTTGCCATCTGCCCCTGACAAAGAATGTCCAAGAATGTCTGCTGCGATTGGCCCGTGGCTTGAGCCAGAGTAAGTCCTTCCGCTATTGTAGCCATAAAACTGCCCTGTACCATGTTCAGGATGAGCATCATCTTCGCCGCGTTGCCCGCTTCGCCTGTTCAAAGACAGCGGCCGCCGGCATTCATCGCGCGCAACGTACATCCAACGGGAATGGAGCGCGGGCCGGCGCCGCGCGCCTCCTTACCCAAGAAGAAGGACGTCTTTCCCATAGCCTGGAAGCAGCTGCCGCAGTCTTCGTACACCGTCCGGTCTCCGGCCGCCAAGATGACTAGCATGCCGTCGTTGGACAGCTGCTGGCTTCCGGAGACGGGGGCCTCGAGGAAACGACCTCCCCTCGAGGTGATGACCTGGGAAGGACGGCAAGGCGGGCTCACTTGGGGGGGGGGGGGATCACTCATCCAACAGTTAAAGCCGAGCCTGGGGTCGGCACATTTCCTAGATCGCGTGAAGCTGATATCAACACGTGTGACACCTCTGCGGATCACCTGAAGCTGCCAAGGAGGCCAAGCTAGGGCCCGTGTCATTTCTTAGGCCGGCTGCCAAACGCACAGTATGTTTACATGTTCACTAAGAAAATCTAATTGTGTTAGTCTGACTAAAACCCATACTTTTGAAGTACATGGAAACATGCTAGTTTGGCTGAAATTGTACCAAATGAAAATTTCTCAAAGTTGGACTAAGACACCCAGATAATGCGATTGCGAGTCGATTTACAGGCAAACGGTAAAAATCGGACTAACTGGCTCTGCACAAGCTCCATGGGTACCATGCCCCCCGGGGGCTTTGACCCGCAAGTAACAAAAGCCGGTGCACAGAAGCAGCTTGGGTCATAGCAGAGGTCACGTTATTGGCACACGTCAGCACCAAGTGGCGGTGTGCTCTGCCTTCGGATAACATCAAACCCACAAGGAACAGCATACATTTACTGGTGATTTCATGTTGGTCAAAGTTTCCGCTTTTTGACAACCGTATACGATTATTTTCTATATAAATCAATTCAGGTGAGAAAAAAAAAAATACGCATTTATGGTTGCAAACTTTTTCAGACTCGCGCAAGAAATCCTACGGCAAATCGTTATTCCATTCGGAACTTAAAATCAGCTGCATCAAAAACGTTACGGCAGCTTGTAAACCCTACAGACTGCAGAGAAAATCTCACTCTATGCAGCCGACCAAAATTACCAACCCAAGCCATTCCTTTGCTTTGTTACTCGGACAAATACAAGATGAATGATTAAACATTATTGGTGCAGTGGTTAGCACTGTTGCCTCACACCTCTGGGACCGGGGTTCGAGTCTCCGCCTGGGTTACATGTGTGTGG
>JAABNY020000045.1:5524644-5537359 GCA_015164015.2 Brevimyrus niger | reverse complement strand
GGTGTGTGAGTGTGAGTGACTGGTGTGTGAGTGTGCCCTGCAATAGGCTGGCCCCCTGTCCAGGGTTGTTCCCTGCCTTGTGCCTGTTGGCTCCCCTGCGACCCAGTAGGATAAGCGGACTGGAAAATGGATGGATGATTAAACATTATATGCGTTGCTTTTTGTATGTTTTCTAAATAACTAAATAACTAATAATTCACTTTAAATAAGACCGCGTACCCATAACCAACTGTATTAGCAATTAAAGCAATCTATTCTCTTAGTATTTATGTTAAAAGCAAGACATTATTACTGTTGCATTTGGAAACACAAATTTAATAAGCACAAAAACATGACAACCGCATGGCATGAATTTGTAAAACATATTTCAGTCAATAAACCTAATCTCCCTCCTGTGCATCTATCCTAGGACAAGGACAGCAGTCCGATTAAATGGCATAGTTGAGCTATAACCGTGGCTCGACTTAGCTGTGCATGTAAACGTTCTGGGGGGTGGGCCAGGGTTGTCAACTTCGACCAATGGGCTGCTCGCTTACCTGTGCCAGTTCCGTGATCGTCTCTGGGTCTACGGTGGACATCTCCACGTAGCACTTTCCCGGCCGGATTCCCTGGAGCACGCCGCTGGGGCCCAGGACAAGCTGCACACAGGGGCGAGCCTCAGAAGGGAGCCCGTCCCTCGGCCCAGCGCCTCCCACACCCCGCCCACCCTCTGCGGGTCCAGCTGAGCTTTTTATTAGGCCTGAGCTGGCTGATTAAATTTTACTGCGTTTCACAACTTCAAAATATTTATTCAAATGAGTCAGCCACAGGTACCCTTTACCGTTCTGATTAAGAATGCTTTTAGGGATTTACATGGAGAGTGGATGTTGGATGTTTTTTGATTTTCAACAACTTAATGGCTACTCATCTGAAGCCGGTGAACAATTAACCAAAGGACTGGTAAGCTTAAAAAAAAATAATGACTGCTCCTTTAGCTTCACTGATGAGAACGTCAAGACGGAATCAAGCCTAATTAGGAGACCTCAGCTGGGAAACTCCATCATGCCTTTGATAGGATACATTCAAACACACCAACATCCAGCACCATTGTCTAGGCATCAAATAGGAAAGAAGCCCGATACTTACATCCCTGGCTGCCTTTGGGTCCGAGACGCAGGAGAAAGTAATGTCACACATTGAGACAACTTCGGCCGGCGTTCGGCCTAACCTGGCCCCCTCCTGGATGAACAGGTCGCACTGCAAGGACCAATAATTAGCACGATTAATCAGCAAATTACATGCTCTCCACTAACTAGCTAAAGTCCCACTTTAAGAGATACACTGATTACCAGGATGACCAAATTAGATTTATCCGTACCACAGAAAACAAGAAAACACACTCTTGCATGAAGATGGCTGCAGCGATTTGTTTTGAAACCTCCACACATCAAACTGTTCAAAATAACACTAAACTAATAACCCAGCCCAGCCCAGGTCTTACCTTTTCTGCTGTGCGGTTCCACACTGTGACCACATGACCCATCTTCAAGAGGTTGGACACTATTCCACTCCCCATGAGTCCAAGCCCAAGGAATCCTATCCTGCAGGGTGTGAAAACGTGTGCACCTCAGATAGGGGAAACAGGCACTGGGGACTGTCAAGGCACTGAGATCGATTCTAATAGTTCCTGCGAAACGTCTTAAGGCTGAGGAAAGTTATCCACTAACAACTTACGGAGACCCTCCCATTCCATATTATACTGATTTGTTAGATTTAATATGCATCATGGTTTAAAAAAAATTGCTGAAGAGCATTTGAGGTCCTACATTTAAAGAACAGTCAAGCACCATCGTGGTAGAAACACTCCTCGTGTGCTGCTTCGGTAGTCATTTTTAGTTTGAAATGCACAATGAAATGAACGCATTCTTAACGGTGAAACCTAAATTCATAAGTAGATGTTCAACATAAAACAAATTATGCTGGTCAAAGACCCTCCGCATCACTTAAACCAGTAGTTTGGGAACCTTTTGGTTTCCCACCAGTCTTGAAGACAGTGGTCAATAAGGCCACGGATGTGTGCCGGTTCTGTGATACCGAACGCGGACGTGTGCCGGTTCTGTGATACCGAACGCGGACGTGTGCCGGTTCTGTGATACCGAACGCGGACGTGTCGCTGGAAACACATCCAACATGCCAATTCATTTAAGACAACATCATCGGAGTGCGTGTGAAACCAAGGCAGAAACAGCCCCTGCAAGTCTGCCTGTGACTTTATGCAGGAAATTGAACACACGCACTGCTAAAAGGGTGTTAATCAGTACTGCTACGAGACCATCTTGGGCAGTAGCGAAAACAAGATTTAGTTGCTGTGATGCTGCAGTCTGATTTTACACAAATGTTTTTGGTGTGCAGATGAGTAATAGATTTAATAACCAAGACACCCCTTAAGTTTGGTTTACAACTATTCCTCATATTTGTAGTCTTAATGTTCATGTTTGCTCATTCGTGATTGCGTTGTGCTAGACTCGCAAATGTCAGTCACTGAAAATGAAGTGTGTAAATGGGCAAACATATTAGCAGCAACAAAACGTGAGTGACAATTACAGCAGCCCACATTCGCATTTAGTTATATTTCAAAAATGAATGTTATATCAAGGTGATTTTAAAATCGCCGCCTCATCATCAATCATTGTGCTGCAAACAAAGCAGCCCGCACGCCACCACTTATCTACTGCCATCCAAACTTACATTCGTTGCAAATTCGTACCGTTTGTCAGTGGGAATGATGCTTCCATTGATAGCTGTACTGTCGGCTGCCTGGATGGACGTTGAGCCTGTATCCTATACAAGAGGAGGACAGCATGAGTGAAATGCTGGCGTACCGGGGAGGATACCGCAACAAGCGCAAACACACACCGGTGAGCAGCGGGGCTTAGTCTGACCCTGAATGAAGATCTGTCCTGAAAATACATCCATAATCCTAAGGATCTGGATAGGCAACGTTTATATTTAGAACGGGAAATATTTCACACGCTAATTAATGCCCCATTTATAGTTAATTTGACTGAACAGGACAATTCCTCCAACGTGGCCCCATTATAACAGTGGATCAATGTGCCTTAATGCTAGAATTTTAATGTATGTATTTTTCAGTCACCGAAACCATATATGCATATGTTTAGTAAATAGGGCAAAACAGTAATTTAAGCACACAGCATGAAGAGTGTTCGTATTCTCTCACTACATAACCAGGTACTTTTCCAGGCAATTTGGAGGTGTCATTTTGCCTAAACCCACACGTTCTGGACCACAGGCAGAAAACAGAGAACTCAGGAGATCTGCATGTAACCCAGGAGAACAGGCAAGACGCCTTACACAGGGCCTCGCATAAAACCTCCAACAATTACTGCACAACTTCAGCTAAGAGACGAGGAGGAATAGAAAGCTTTTGCTAAAAAAGGGATACAGAGCATTTTCTCAACTTCCATTTTCTAAGAGCTCCCATTAAACCCCAATATACAAACCAGCACCTCACTGACATAATAGGGTCACTCTTATGCCCCATTGCTCGAACTCATCAATATATACATGTCATCAAGCTTAATCAGGTGTAGACCTCTTCCAATGAACATACAGTGTTAATTAGCAGCTTACCTCCTCGATGATCTTCAGCCTTTTGCTAATCGGTTCCAGCGAAGAACCCGGCTGTAGAGACAGGAATCAGATCAGAACGGTTTCCCCCAAAAGCAGGAGCCAGGAGCATCCCTAGTGCTGGAAAGCGGCAGGCTATTCTGGGTTTGGTTCTGGGCAACCTTATAACCCAATCGATCTTTCCCCTAAAACTTTAAAAAGGAAGTTATGCTAATCAAAGCAAAATTTAGAAAACATTGACTCATCTTTCCCACACTAATACCACAAATCTAGGAGAGTATAATAGAACATACTGCAACACCCAGCTTGGTTCAGTGCATTTCAAATCGTCTCATGTGCTTGATGAGCACATTAAGACTCAGGCACAGCAGCTCTCCAGGACTGGGATAAAAGCCGTCCATTCGCGAAAACCATGTTTACCAAAGCTCTATGGGGCATGAGCTGATGGACATTAGGAAAATATGCCCACATAAGTACAATTGTTACATCAGTAAGAGAGGGAGCAAAATAGCTGGGGGTGGGTGGTGTTTACACTTAAATCTGCACTGTGAGGGGAGCAGTACAGGAACGGGCCACAATCATTCTAAACACACGGTTTTGGAAGCGACCAGATCTGCGTGCTGGTGGGGTCTGGGGCGAAGCAAGGAGCAGACAGCCAGTGGCATCTGCTTACCTTCTCAGACTGGCTGAGCAGAAAGTGATGGAAATGTGGATCATCCTTTACCGGCTACAACGGGAAGAGAGTTCAATTGAAAACGATTCTCAAAAAAAAAGGGGGGGGGGACTTGCTGACGCAATGGGGGGGGGGGGCTACAGTGAGACTGGAGCTTGAAAGGAACGAGAGATATTATGTATTAAAAACTGTTACGGATTAGGCAAAAGCAAGTCACCCTGAGAGGCAAAGACACTGAAAAAGATTCTCCATGTTTATAGGGGAGAAGGAGGGGAGGGGGAAATTATGCTTCCTGTGTCTACAAAGTTTCTCTCTCTCTCTCACGCACTCACACACACATCACTGCTTATAAAGCAATGATAAACTGAATAAAAACCTACACTGCTCTCCCATTTGAATCCTGTCACTGTTCCAGTGCCCAGCCGAACAGAGGACGGTTCAGGGTCAGAATCAGTTAATTCCTTAAGGGAGAAGGGGAAAAAAAAGGACCTTGTAATCACTGACACAGTCTCTGTGTCGCGTAGCTACATACTTGTGCAGCAGGTAGCACATAATTAATGCCAGCAAACTGCAAGCAAAGGCATTTAAATGGTCAAAGTGGCAACACAGAATAGGCCGTCTAGGACACCAACAAATGGTTGACTGCAACTTGATTCTGGCACCACTGGTGGACAAATGGCACAGGGAACTATTTTACGAACCTTCAGCGAGGGATTTTAGGAGGGCTCAGGCCGCTAAGCGCTAGCAGCGGAGGACACTATTCAATCACAAACCTTGTCTTTCTGTAAGCAGACCCCCCTGTGTGGATTCAGGTCATCTTCGTCTTCGTCTATGATCAATTTCACAGGCCTGCCGGGATTTTTCCTGCCCTTTACGTCAGCTGCCAATTTCTTTTCTTCAGAGCTGTTGGAGCTGTGCGATGCCTAAACGGAATACCGGGAAATCAGAGAAAACGCAGTAAATGTACACGCACTACACTGGTAAACTGCATGAACCCGTAGGACCGCACGCACACAGTTAGGGCACTGGAGAACATTCCAACAAGATGACCACCCTACCTGATCCTTGCCCTTGGCTTTCTTCAGGAACTCCTCAACCGCGTCCACTGCCTGCTGAAACCTCTTCCCTTTGTTTATCTTGATCATCTCCTCCTTGTGGGGGTGATAGGGCTTCAGCTGTTCCACCTTTATCCACGCGCTTGAAAAGACACAGGGGCGGGGGGGGGGTTATACACGCCAGGACATGGCTGGGGAAGCAAGGCGACCTATTACAATACTCACTGATCTTCAGTGCCAAAGAACTTCACAAAGAAACATTTCTTGCCCCGTGGCTTCTTTAGATCCTTAGGAGGACTTACGATCTGCAAGGAGGCGAGGCTGTTAGTCTGACCCCACATGTAAGCATGGTGAATACAGGGCTGCAAGCGTCATCAGTACACATTGGTATTAACTAGCCCGCCCAATAATAAGTTTATCACTTACCTTACCAGGCCAGGGTGGATACCGTCCCAGCTTTCCCCTAAAAAGAGAAGGTTTAGGTAGTTAACACGTAATCAAACGTCTCAGTACCCAAATAACCAACCCCCACCATTCAGTCATACTAGTAAACTAGGACTGGTCTTACTAACAAACTACCAAACCCGAACGCAACTACCTCGTTTACTTTAAGCTTTATCCAGAAAAAAAAGGCTTATTCTGTAAACCTTTACTTAACCCCCGACCCCTTTGCAGGCTGGTTACCTATATAATCTAATTTAGCGGACTATCTAGCCACCTCAATACGCGAGGGCCCGTGAGAAATCAGCGTTTTTACTCCGCTATCACCTTGTCACTAATAAGTTGTTTTCATTTAGCCACATATAGCCGGTTTAACCCATGAAGTGACTGAATTTACTACGCGCAAAGGTATATTTCCAGCCCCCGAAAGTGAACGCAGTCGGGCGGCGAGTCCTGGTCTCCGAGACGCCGTAGCGGATTAGCACGCTAAGCTAAGTGCCCATAACCGGCTTCCGAAGCTGCCGAGGCCGGTGACCGAAGCGGCGCGGGGATAAGCACCTCGGCCGGGCCCGCAGCTAAGCGACCAACGGGCCGTCAGGTCCGCTCCTCCGTGAGGGAGCTTAACCCGACTAGTCTGCACGGCTATAGGCGCTCCTACCAGCCATTAAAGCGGCGCTCGTCACCACAAAGCCTCGGGTCTGCGGAACAAGCGAGAGAAGACGCTGCCGCGACCGCACAGCGGCGTCGATCTGGACGCCGGATCGACTCCGCAACGGCCGGCCGATCTAGAGTTGGGAAGATCGGAAGCCATATCTCACCAAACCAGATCTCCGATCCTCAGATGTGCAGTCGCCATCTTAGGTCTTCGCTGAATCGGCGCACAGGATCCCGGGAAAGGAGAACACACCCACTCGGAGGGCGCCCGGGGAGCCGCGGGGCTGGAGCTGCTACTCGGGCGTGAGAGTCCCGACGCCTTCTGATAAACAGCGGCCTCCCCTCCCCTAAACGATCAGGGCACCCAGAAAGGATACGCCGAATTACCCCACGCCTCTGAAACATATATGAATTGCAATCCATAAATCGACGCATTTTTATATTTGTTAATGAAATATAAATTGCATATCGATTTAAAAAGCGCTTTTCTTTTTCCTAGACAAATAATTGGGTTTTGTTTGTTTTTTATGCACTTTTAAGTACCCTGAGACACACTGGGACACTTCCAAAGGCGCGTCATACCCGCACTTCCGGCATACCCAAGTAAAATGTCCTCATCGACATCTCGGGGATAGTCTTCCTATCATTATATCGTGTTTTATTACAATAAAAATGTTCGTTTACCTTAGGAGAGTGGTCAAGTTCGGGTTCAGTACGAGTTTGTACGCGTATTGACTGCCATAGACGCAATACTGCCATCTAGGCACCCTTCTGGATAAAAGTAATTAAAGGAGTTTTCACCTTCAGAAATGATTAAATATATTTTGTACTTTATTCTGCTTAATTTGTATCGCTGTGGACTCACACTTATGTGGTTTGAATCTTGCTCTAGGCTCTCTGGTTTCCTCCATTGTAGTGTGTGTATGCGCGTGTGTGGGGACCAGGTGTCCCCTCGATGGGATAAAAAAAAATCTGTTATTTTTAAGTTGTGGGGACGATTTTTATAAAAAATAAATAAATAAAGTGACTGCAATCAAAAAACTTTAAAATGCCAACAGATTTGTGTTTTGTTTGGTTACTTATAGTTGAGATTAGGCCTGGGTAGGGGTTAAGATTGCCATTGTTGGGATTAGGGTTTTGCCCATACAAATAAATAGACGGTTCCCACAACAAAGATATGAGTACAGGTCTTTGTATTGTGGGGTTTATCCTCTTCACTTTATCATTGACATCAAAAAACCTTACCATTTTTTTGAGTGATATGCGTGTTTCCCCTAATTGAGACCTATTTCTTGGTTTGGGATGATCTTCTTGGTATGCACACCGATTCCCATGGGTTTTTTTAAATGAAAATAATCCTACTGAGAAGTTATAGTAAAGTACAATTACTGAGCATTTTATTAGGAACGTTATACTAACTATACACATTTGTTCTAAAAAGAGCTCAATTCTTCATGGCATGGATTCCACGAGAAGTCGGAGACATTCCTCTGAGACTGTGGTCCATGTTGACAAGATTGCATCATGTATTTGTTGAAGATTTGTCAGCCGCACATCCATGTGAATCTCTTGTTCTACCACATCCCCGAAGGTGATCTACTGGATTCAGATCCAGTAACTGAAGAACAAAAAGCTCTTTACCATGTTCATGAAACCATCTTGAAATGCCTTTTGCTTTGTGATTAGGTGCATTATCATGCTAGGAGTACCCAGTAGAAGATGGGTAAATTGGCTATGAAGGGATGCACATGGTCAGCAACAAATACGCAAATGGGCTGTGGCATTCAAGTGAGTGATTGGTATCAATGGGCCCAATATGTGCCTGGAAAACATTATGACTTTACCATCCCTGTGCCTCAGCAGAAATAAATTCATCAGACCAGGCGGGCTGTTTTTTTCCAGTCTTCATTTGTCCAGTCTTGGTCAGCCTGTGCCCACTGTAGCCTCAGCTTTCTGTATTTGGCTGACAGGAGGGGAGCCCAAATCATCCTCTGCTGTTGTAACCCATCCGCCTCACGGTCTGACATGTTGCTCATTCTGAGATGCTTTTCTGCTCACCAAAGTTGTACAGACGGTTAACTGAGTTACGTCAGATCAAACCAGTCTGGCCATTCTCCTCTGACCTCTTGCATCAACATGGCGCTTCCGTCCACTCACTGGATATTTTGGAGTTGATTAAATTCTAGAGATTGTTGTACATGAAAATCCCAGTTAGATCAGCAGAGATATACTCAAACCAGCCTGTCTGGCTCCAGCAATCATTCCACAATCAAAATTATTGAGATCACATTTTTTTCCCCATTCTGGTGTTTGATGTGAATATTAACTAATGCTCCTGACCTGTATCTGCATGATATTATGCATTGTCCTCCTGCCACACGATTGACTGATTAGATAATTGCATGAATAAGAAGGTGTTCCTAATGAAGTGCTTAGTGAGTGTATATTCAAGTCCCACATCTGCTTTGTGTTTTTTTTTTTTGCATATTCTCCTTGAGTTATGTTGGTTTTCTCTTTTGGGTTAACTTGTGTCTCTAAATTACCCATAATGTCTCAGCATGACTGTGAGTGTTATGTGCCTTGCGATGTACTGATATTTTATCCACGGTGCTGCCCAGCCATGTGCCCTATGCTGGCGGAAAGATAAATTAGAAGATGGATGGATATCTTGATAATACTTGCTGTATACAGTTTTATTAATCTGTAAAAAGTGTCTCCTACCAGAATTAAACACAAAAACAAGACATTTTTCCCCCAAATGACTAGTTTATTATTCTCATATGCAAAATATATTTCATAATGATATATCTGTTAATCCATGAGGTTTTTAAATCATGCCATGCATATCCTCCAATTAATATTCATCCATGAAGTTAATACATCAATATAGTACAGGCATCAAAGACTGGTTGTGCAGAGTTTCCCAATGAAAGGCACAGAAGAAACAAGTAGGAACGAAATATCAGCTTCACTTGTTAGCAAAGCAAAAAAAAATAAAAAATAGCCCAGTCCATTATGTTTACTTTTGAGAGTATATCTCAATTATCACATTAACAGGCTGTTAAAAACTGTATTTTGAATTTTCATAATTTATGTCCTTAATTTAACCCAGAAGAGTTATGCCCCCTAGTATAACAAGACATGAGAAAAGACACCCTTTATGTATTTATGATTTTTTTTCTTCACTATTCATCTGTCAGCTCTTGCAATACAATGGTATAATCCTTATGTCGAGACACTCTTAAAGGTACAGAACGTCCTTTCCTGTGTTTACTTGTTTTTACCTGCAACCATTAAGCCAAACTCTTGGATGGTGATTTCTTTGTCATGGTACTGCTGTAGCTGTTTGCTGGTGATGTTGCCAGACTTCAGGGCGTCGTCGATGGAGAACTTCTTCCCCGACTTTCTGTCATGCAGTACCATGGACTCACCCTTTGGACCCTTGATTGAAATCTCCTCCCAATCACACTCCTGGCTCTGAAGGTTCACAAACATCTTCCAGTCAATGAGGCCAGCCCGATAGGCTTCTTCTGGCTTCATTTCTTTGCCTGTGTCTGGGTCGATGATGACTATAGAGCGTCTAAGGTGGCTCTCCCTCTGTTCCCTCTTGACTGCCATAGAAGAAAGATTCTTCTGGAGATTTTCAATTTCTCTGTCCTTTTCACTGGTGATGCTCTTCAGGTCTGCCAGCTCCTTCTGAAGTGAAGCTATCCTCAGCTCAAGGTTCCTCCCAGTCTCTAATGGCGCAGACTCTGTAATTTGCTTAGTCTCTTTGACTGTGATCTGGATTTCAGAATGCAGCCTTCTGATTTCATTCTGCAGTCGCTGGTTCTCCTGCTGCAGCCTGGCGCTTTCATCCCGTATATATTCTAGTTCCTTGGAGGATTTGGTGTTGGTGAACTCCATGTCAGATAATTTGGATTTAATATCAATGAGCTGCTGGTCCAACTCACGCCGCCTCCTTGTTTCATCATCTAGAGTCTTGCGGAGCCTCTCGATCTCTAATTCGGCCTCGGGATCTCTCTCTACCTGGACCTTTTCTGTACGGACCACTTGCTCTTTGACTTCAGTTTTCTCCAAGGTTATCTGTTTTTGTTGCAAGACCTCAAGCTCCTTCTCAAGCAGCAGACGTTTGTGCTTCTCCTCCTCTAACTGCACATTGAGGATGGAATGTTCCTTTTCCTGTTGGGGATCTTGCTGAAGCACCACCTTCTGCTTCACCGTCACCTTCTCTCTCGTCTCCTTGTCTCTAAGTTCCAGCTCGTTGAGGCGAACCTTCAGCCTCTGGATCTCAAGCTCTGCCTCCCTTCGCACTCTTCGCTCACGCTCCAGCTCTTCCAGCTGAGCCTCTAGGTCAGACTTTTGATACTGGAGTTTTGTGAGCTCGTCCTTGAGGTTGCTCTTCTGCTTCTGCTCATTCATGATGTTTTGACTGAATGATTGACATTCGGCCTTCAGGTGTGGGTCTTCCTCCACTTTCACGACCTCTTGCTGGACATATTTTTCCCTGACCTGGGAAAGGTCTATCTTCTTAAGTCGGATCTTTTCTTCGTTGCTGGCCCGCTCACTTTCCAATTCCAAGCGCTTTTTCTGTTCCTCTGCAAGTTTTCTCTTGAGGCTCTCCACCTCCTCTTTGGTTTTGGGATCCTCGCGATACTGAAGAATCTCATTCATGACCTCCTTCACTTGTACCTTCGGCTTGGTGTCCTTCCACATCTGGATTTCGTCTTTCAGCTGTCGGATTTCTAATTCGCTCTTTTCGATTTGGTGGGTTTTATCTACGATGGCATTCCTGAGTCTTTCCAGCTCCCTTTCAGTCTCTGGGTCTGTTTTGTATTTAATGACCTCTTTAATGATTTCCTGATATTCTATTTGTGGCCCTCTGTTCTGCAGCATAGCTAGTTCATCCTGAAGGCGCTTAAGCTGCAATTCTGCATCTTTGTACCGTCTCTGTTGCTCGATCAGTTCAAGACGCAGATTAGCCACCTCGTTCTCAGCCTTCGGATCAGGGCGAACGATTTCCCGCATTTTCTCCTGCACAATCACCTTTGACTTCTCTTCCTCCAAGCTTGTGATCTTCCTCTGAATATCTGCTTTCTCTCTCTGCGAGGACCGGTTTTTCGCCTTCTCGTCCTCATACTGTCGTCTTAGATTTTCCACCTCCCGTTCAAATGCCATGTCCTTCTCGACCTTCAGGACTTCTTTGATGGAGATCTTTTCCTCAGCCATGGACTTCTCCTTCTCCAGCCGCCTCAGCCTCTCTTGCAGGAAGCGCAGTTCATCTTCCAGGTGCTTTCGGCTGTCGATTTCCTTCTGCTTCCTCTCTAGAAGCAGCCGATACTCCGCCTCAAGCTGCGGGTCATTTTGCACCTTGATTATTTCTTCCTCCTTGATCACCTCCTGCTCTTTGGATTTCTGCTGTGCCAGCAGAGTCACTTCTTTCTGAATGTGTGTTATCTCACTTTCCTTGACTATCTTTTGCCTCCGGAGGTCATCCAGTTCGTCCCTCAGCTTCCGGACGTCCTCCTCCTGTGCCTTGTCCTTTTCAATGCGGAGAACCTCTTTCACGACGTACTGCTGTGCGTCTTCACTCTTCTCTCTCTCTACCCCGCGCAGCTTTAGTCGAAGAACGTCTAGCTCGCTCTCCAGGGTCCTGGTTGTCCTTTGCTCATCATAAAGTTTCTGCTGGACTTTATGCACTTCTTCATTCAACTGTGGATCAGGGACCTTTTTAATCACTTCCGTCTTGACGATCGTGTCTTGGGGCCTTTGGCCCTCCAGCACATAAATGTCCGTCTGCATGGCCTGGATCTCCTTTTCAAGTTGCTCCCGTCTGTGAATCTCCTCTTCCAGCTGTTTCTTGATCCTCCAAGGTTCCTCTCCTGGGACTGATCTCACACTCTGGACGTTCTGCTGTACCATGGTGATTTCCGGTTGCTGTAACATAGCATCGAGCAAGATGCCCTTTTAGCATTGCGGCAGAGCTGCAATTTGTCATTAGAGAGATGTAATTGAACAAATGAACTTACCTGGTTCATAAGACCTTGCGCATATTCAAGGTTCTGAAGTCTTTGCTTGTTCACAGCATTTACCTCAGCAAATTTTGCTTCAATAGCAGATTCCTGTTTAAAAAAAAAAAATTCCACAATATTGAATTCAAATAGTGTCTTGAAAGCAACGTGGCAGAACATATACGATACTATCTATCTCTCTCTCTATATATATATATATCTATGTATGTATATATGTATGTATGTATATA
>JAABNY020000045.1:5505231-5524544 GCA_015164015.2 Brevimyrus niger | reverse complement strand
ATATATACACATATATACATACATAGATATATATATATAGAGAGAGAGACATATATACATATATACATATATACATATATATACATATATACATATATATATATATATATGGATGGGTAGAGATATGTTTGTGTGTGTGTGTGTGTGTGTGTGTGCACAACCTATGCTACTGATGTTTATTCTGTGATAAAAAGCTGAAGGATGAATTAATATACTTCATGAAATTACTTCTGAATCAGACGATTTTAAATTGATTGGTATGAGATTCATCGAATGTTCCACAAACCTCATGCTTTACTTTCAAGGCAGGTGACTCAAGTCTGCTCCTCTTATATGTCTGTGGGACTAAGCCATCTTCAAGGTCAAGAATAGACTTAAATTTCTCAGTTTCAGTTTCGTAGTCCTGAAAGTCAAAGTCAACTTTATTTGTATAGCACATTCTCATACACAAAGGTCATTCAAAAGCTTTACAGAAAAGGAGATAAGAAATGAAGTGCATGAAATAAAAACAGACATGAGTAAAAGGAGTGGAATGAAAATCATTTAATCTCATTACCTTAATGGCTTGCTGGTACTGCTGTGCATTTCTTGAGATGTTGTTTAGGTCAGATTCTTTCCTCGCAATATCAGACAGCAGGTTCTGCAAAATTACACATATGAAGTTGTACCTACGCAGGGGATGCAGATCTGGTTTGTAGCCATAAGGACACACTTTTGCTGAAGCACTTACTCTTTGGTTTTTCAGTTTTGCCTCCACTTGCTTGACGTCGTCGGTCTCCCTCGGCTCATAGTTCGGCACTCGCGAGAGCCAGCTGTTTAAGTTATCGTATTCCGTGCGGTAATTTCCATAAGAAGTCTTAGCTCTCTGCAGGCTCTGAGACCTACAAACAAGTAAATTACAAAAAAAATTGGGTTGCTGCTGCATATATTCACCCAAACACCCATCCATCCATCCATCCATCCATCCATCCGCATATTCACCCATCCATTTATCCAAACTTTTGTTCATCCATCTATCCAACCACCCATCCCAGCAATCCGCCCATCTTCCACGTAACCTGTCGCTAACTCTTCTTCGGTTACAGCTACACATTTATTAAAACATTTCCAGTGTCCTGTCACCTGGCATCGATCTGTTGGCTCAGGTTGTCGTAGCGCTTGCTGAGCTTGTTGACCTCGCTCTCCTGCCTCTCGATATCTGGAGAGTGCTCCTGCACTTTGCTGGCCATGTCCACACAGCTGGCCTTGGCTGCCTTCAGGTTCTGCTCCGCCTCGGAGATCGCGGCCTTCTTCGCCTTCAGGTCAGAAGACATGGCCTGCAAAGGTGTTGGGATAATGGTGAGCGAAAGCAGAAGGGGCAGAGTCGTACAGCCTCTTCCGTGATGGAGCTCACGCTTACAAAGAGCTCTTGCTGGGTCCTTTCCAGGGAGCTGGGATCCGATGGGGCCACTTCCTCCCTGGCCAGTTTGTTCTCATAATTGGCCAGGAGGGTCTTTCCATTCTGCAGAGAGTTCTCCAGAAGGTTGGATTTCTGAAGTCTTCAATGATTAAAAAAAAAGGAAGATCTTAGCGCCAGTTGTTGTATACCATAGATATCCGACACACTAAAAAACATACATACCTATCTTCTGAGAGCCTTAGCAACAAGTTAACCTTGTCGTTCTTATTCTTTGCCTCGTCGATTTTGGTGTAGAGCTGTGGGGCGCTGTTGCATTTGGGGTTGGAGGATAGGAAGACCTCAGCCTCACGGACTTTAGAGGATTTCTCAGGCTCAATGTTTCGAACGGCAGCCTTAATGTCCTACAAAGCAAGTATGGCATGTAACTATCATACTGGATTGCATTTTATACATTCTAACAATGGAATATTACAAAGACAAAAGTTTGGTGTTCATAATAGAGACTAAAAGACTGAACAACAATCATAGAAATGAACTGATGTTCATGAAATGTTCAGAATCAGTGTAAATGCACTGGCTAGCTACTCTGGATTTATGGTGCATCATTGCTCATTGTTTTGATTACACAAAAGTGTTCTGAGGGCAGAACAAAAAATGATTGATCTAAAGAGATAACCAATCAGATTTATTGGTCCCTGTAGTCAATTGAATCTCCTCTAGAATTTGATTGATTATCTCTTTGAAACAATCATTTTTCGTTCTACCCTCAGGACATATTTGCATAAGTAAAACTCCCACAAGTTGTAAGCTTTCTTTATCGCCTCCTAGTGGCAGACACTAGTAGGTTGTCATCTTTCAGTGAAAGCTGTTTTTTGCTTTTTAAACGGTGGACAAAGCAACTGCCTTGGAGGGACGCTGATTACTGTTGAAAGGCAGCTAAAAGTGGATGTGAATGATGAAGTAAATATTAATGCCACTTACTAAATAATGAATAAGAGTATGGGGGTTGGGAAGGGGGAGGGACAATTTACCTTCAGATCTTGTAGTCGATCTGCACTGTCCTGTAATGGCCGGTTTTGCTCCAGTGGGGGGCGGACACGAGAGTAAAGACCCTTCTCCTGTTTGTCCAGATCATTAACTACTTTATCCAGATTGGCCATCAACTGGCGACACTGTTGTTCCTGTTTATCTGAAATGATCAATAGTACAGTAGTTCACAATCCATGCTTTGGCACTGAAGTTTAAGATCCTCCACAAGCCTCTGATCAGACTTTAAGTGATGACTTAAACTGGCAAGCAGTTTCACTGCTATGTCAACTCCACACCTCTACCAACTGGTCTCCACCTCTGTTTGCTGTTTGCTGCGGTAACTCCCATCAAAAGATGTCCTTATAAACAAGTACTCTGGCTCTGCAGCAAGCAAGACCACATAGACAACAATCCTATTTGCTGAATTTGAGCTTTCATTTTTTATTTCAGTAACACTTTACTTGTGGGGGCAAAAGTAACTTAGTAACTCAATTACTATTTAAGTACAAATCATGAACAAATATAGTAACTGAATGAAATGCATAAACTGTTATGGTTGATTAATGATGAACGAATATAGGAGCAATATGTAACAGTTTCCGGTTAATTGATACATTAAGTTAGAGTGTAATACATATGTATTATACACTAATACATATGTGCCGCCTTAAATTAAGTGTTACCTTTATTTATTTTCATTTATTTAGCAGATGCTTTAGTCCAAAGCAAGAAAAGTGAGGATTGGAGATCAGGGTCAGCCAGTCCCTGTAGCAACTGGGATTAAGGGTCCTGTTCAAAGGACCAACCGTGACATCACTCTGCCAACTAGGGGACTTGAGCCAGCAGTGTACCGATCACGGTCAGAGCTGCAAACCCCCCTTATTTATCTGCGTGTCTGTGTATCATTCCCTCGGAAGCACAGGCGGTGTGCGGAGTGTTTTCGGACGTACCAGCACCAGCTGAGCTGTCCTTCCTGATGTCAGCCAGCCGCTTCTGGAGGGCACCCTTGCTGGATGTGATGTTCTGCTTAACGGCCGCCTGCTGACTGGCAAGCCTGAAACCCAAAGTGGAGGAGCAGGCAGATGTTTAGCATTAGCAGTGTCCGACAGAAGGTCGGAAGGCCCAGGCACCGACGACAGACGGCGGGCAGAAAGGACCCACTTGTCAGAAACGGCGATGGCGTCTGGATCGGTTGGAGGAATTACAAAGCACACTGCCGGAACAAACAGCTTATTTCCACCTTGGTCTTTGACATCCCATTTGCTGCCATTATTCCGGAGAAGGGTGTACTTCTCCCCACGGGCAATCTGTCCCTGTGTGGATTATTAAGTGTGAGACGTTTGAGCACTCTGCGCGGAGAAAGGCATCACCATGGAAACAAGCGAAGATACTCGTTACAGTGTTTGAAAAAAAGAAAATAAAATGAAAACGGTTCAAAACAAAAAAGAACTCCATAGGGATGTAGGAGCCGGTGTGTTTTGGTGATGGAAAGGGCCTTACCCCCTCAGACTCGAAATCACAAAGGGCCTCCACTGGGAGGAGTTTCTGAGGAGTCTCCCTGCGGAACTTCAGAGGAAGAACCTGCTGACTCCTCTTCTGCAGGGCCTTCACACGGTCATCATAGTAGTCCACTGCTTTCGCCTGGTCCTGCATGTATACATACATTATTAGAAAGGTATCCACTGTGGAATAATGGCCTTCTGGGAGCTGCCGCAGCCGGAGGTCAACTTACATCCAGACCCGCGATCAGACCCTCCAACTGGTACATGTCTTTGAAATCCGGGCTGTATTTCTGATTGACGTCGGTGTCCAGTCTCTTCAGCAGATCCTGGGTGTCCCTGGCATCTTTTTGGAACTGCAAAAAAACGTTTAACAAAAAAACAAAATCATTTTAAAATGCTACCGTGATGTCTTAATATGTTAGTGAAGATTACTGCAAGTGATCTTTCAGACAGTTTCAGAAACGGTGTGTTTGAAAAGGTTTTCTATCACGTAACATGTGAAACAAGCTATCAAAATCTTTCCCCACCCATAATAACTGAAATAGTGTCACAAATAACCCACATAGGCTGGTCTGGTCCTGTTCACAACATCAAAAGGCAGTTCTCCAAATCACTGAGTGCCAATTAATCTGTGAAACATGAGAGCTCATTCCCCGATAATTTAAAAATCAGGTCCCATTTTCAGCAATAATTCCCCAGTGTTAAAAATGTTTTAAAATATGTTTAAAAAGTTCATAATACATTATTGTTCCGGCTACATTCATATCCCCGCTTGCAGAAAATAAGAAAACAGCAGTCGGTCTCACCGCTACATGTGTACTTTACAAACTGCTCTTTATCGTTCCCAATGTCAAAAACGTTTAGGTCCAGGCTGACGATTTAAGCAGCCTGGTGTGATTTACACAGCAGGGAATGCTAGTATCCTACTTCATGGATTACATCACACAGTCTAAAGACATAACAGCAGTATTGGTTTCAACAGTAACCAGTGCCAACATTCTGGAGGTGATGTGGTGCCAGTTCAAATGCCACGGCTGGCAGAGTGATGTCACCGCTGGGTCTTTGTTTAAGGCCCTTAACCCTGGCCGCTCCAGAGACCATACTTGCCGGGCTGCACGTTGCCTTGCTTAATGCCCATGCAATATGGTATATCCCAATTCCTCTATAAAACAATGATGTTGCTGCACTCACCTTGTGGTAGTTGTCCATGTTCTTGAGGTGGGTTTCCTCGCAGATCAGCAGGTTAAGATACTGTTTCCAGTCAGCATTGACTGCTTCCATATGAGCCTAAAAGGGGAGGATTTCCACGCGTCACAATTGAAGGCCCCCTTCTGGGACACTGAGAGTGAACCCAGCTTCTCCACGGGGCCTCTACCTCAATGACGTTCTTCCCAGGGTGGTTGGAGGCGATGAGCTTCTCCCCGTCTTCATTCAGCTTGGAGACAGAGGTTTCCTTAGACTCCAGGCTCTTGCTGATCAGGTTCTATCGGGGACATAAATGATGCATAATGGATCTTTTCAGGCAGAACACAGCCGAAGGATATCGGGGCGAGGCTTTCGGATGCGAGACTCGCCTCGTACTGCCTCTGGCGTGACGGGTAGTCCAGGTTGGCATCGCTCCAGTCATAGTTGATACGCTCCTCAGTCTGCTGGTCCAGCCAGTAGAGTTCGTTGGTGCAGCGTTGCATGTAGTCCCTCAGACTTAGGAGGTCTTGTTGCCGCTGCAGAGAAGTGTCCTGGGGGGTGGTGGGGGGGTCATTAGCCCTATTATTACCACTTTCTCACTTCAATGGCATCTGTCATATTGCCAGTTTGCCTAGACTGATTTTCAAAGAGTATTTTAACAGTGGACTGATTTAAAGACTCCGCCCCCAAATTGACGCCAGCCAATAACCTCTTGTCTGCACTGCCTGCCCCCTTGCCCAGCACTTCCTGTTCGCTACAGTGTTCAGGTAAATCTGTGTTTGCATATGCAAATGTGCGGAGGATTCAGCCCATACCAGCAGCTTTTTATACTTCGGCACCAGGACGCTGTTATACCCCTGAAAATCAAAAAGAGTATGGATAGGAAGTTATGGTGGAATAAAATCCCACACTGTGAAGAAATATTGTTTTTTGCATCTTGGTAACATTTGTGTCACTGCGGAGCTCCTAAGTACAAGCCACTCGTGACCCAGCAAGAGTTAGCGAGGATAAAATGGCACACCATCCACTTACGCTGCCATCAGTTATGTGTGGACCAAGGGCTTCCACTTCGCTGTGGAAGATATTGTGCTCCTCAACTTCATCCTCGACGTTGGGCAGGTCGTTCCCGAATCCCTTATTGTTGAGGTTCCTCTGTTGAACGAAACGGACATGTTGAGGTCCCGGGTGTCTGATTAGCAGGCACCGCGCTTTCCGAGAGAAGGTTGCTGACTGGTGGGTAACCGAGGAAAGGTCCTCACCTGCTTCTCGTCGATAACCTGCCCCCAGTCCACAGTGGGCAGACCCTCTGAGCGGGTGAGTTGGTAGATCCTCGAATGTTCTTCACGCAGTTTATTCACTCTGGCCCGCAGCTGCTGTACACTTTAAGAAAAAAACAAGATTGGCACATTAAGATCCTTGCCACTGGTTCTTCAGGACGGTGAACTTAATCAAAAAGCAGACACTCCTACTCCTTCCACATCGTTTTTCTGACCCTTAGTAATTCGGACACCTAGTAAATATAACACACCTGATTCAACTCCTTGCACTTCCTTGTGCTAATTACCACATAGCACTTGAGCTGAATCATTTGCTGTGGAACAGGGAAAGAACTAAACTACGCAGGGCTCCACCCCCCCAGGACTGGAGTTTGACACCCCTGATCTAGATGTAGGTTACATTAAGGCTTCACTAATAATTTTAAACCGATAATAATGACACAGCGATAAATGTCTTGGGGTCATATTTTTTGGTAAACAGCAGCCAATCAATGCATTACTTTTATTAATCACATTAATTTAAATAATATAAACACTTAATATTTGTAATTACAACACTTCCTGCTCTTATCTGCAGAAGTCCCCTTTTGAGCTTCTGGAAGCACACAGTAACTTGTAAGCATTTAGAGTGTTGCTGGTTCGCGTTCCTTCTCCGTGCACGCTGCACCACTCGTTCGCGGGGTCCAGCTCACGTACTCCTGCTGGATCATCTCGGCCTGCGGATGTTGGAGACGCCCGGCATTGGTGGCGTCCTCGTCCAACGAGTCCAGCAGCTCCAGGGAGTTCTGGATCTTCTTGTTGGTCTCATCCTGATACAGAAACGCCTTGCCCTCGTTGATCTTGCTGACGTCCTGTGAACAGAGACGTCCCGGAAGTGATGCAAGGGAGATAAAGGGACCCCCCCCGAGGACAGGAAGGACACAGCAAGCGGTCTGGCCCCACGTACGTACCTTTTTCAGGTTCTGGTCAATTTCATAGATGTTCTTCTCTACCTTGTCAGCATTCCTCTGCAGCCTATCAATCAGTGCCGTCAACTCAGTGTTGGGCACCCTGTAGAGAAATAGGTTAGTCATTAAATGTCCCTGTATCAGGGTTGGCAACTTCAGTTAGCTGGCTGGAGTGAGATTTTCAATTCGAGACTTCAAGTCTACACACGTCTACACACATGCACATGCATTATGGTCTGTAGGGTTTGCAATCTACCCCAACGCTTTTGATGTAAGTCATTTTAGGTTTATAATGGATTAACAAAGATTTGCCATAAGATGTCTGGCGTGAGTGTGAGAGTCTGAAAGTGTGACTGTCATGCCAAATGTGTGAGACTTGGCAAACCTGCTGTTTGTGTGCATGTGTGCACCTGCAGGGCGATTCACGCTGATCTGGCCTGTGGCATACAGTACACACTATAAGGTTATCATGCACTTTCTACGGCAGGTATTAATGTGTTTCAGCCTTACAACACAGCCTGTTTTGTCTTGTCAATAGTGATTAGGCAGGACTTCATTACTCCTATGCAGAGACCGTACCTTAGATTTTTTATTGTTACAGACTTTGTGTTATACAGTATTAGCAGGCTCGGTCACATAAGTGTACGATCGCAAAGATCGCTACACAAAAACATTTTCATAACTATAACATTTTTGGAATGATTAAGTTAGTTTAATATGTATATAAATACAGAAATATGTTTTTTTTTTCGCTGACTGTTCATAAGTATAAATATAGTTGCATTAAATATTTAACCAGCAGCTTGTGAACACGCTGATTAAACTATGGGAAATAGCTAGTATTACCGAGATGCGAGCAAGACGAGACATGATCAGAATGTCTGTGACACTGATTTATTTTCAGGGTTTTTTTCTTCACAGGTGCATTCCTGTCCCTAAGACTCAGGCCGTGTCATATTTGTAATCCTGAACTGGTATGCTACATAACTGAGCCACGAATACACAGTGAGTTCCGATTACAGCGTTTTATTTTTGTATTTAGTCTATTCATATTAATTAGTCATCTCCATCCCCATCATTAAATTTTATGGCTATGGATATGAAGTATCACCAATATTAGTTAGTTTATTCAAGTCTAGCCATTGCATTAAGTTAATATAAAGTTTTCTCCCGAGCAGGGTGGCGTCTTCTTGCGTCCCCAATAAAAAACTAGAAAAAACTAGAGACGTGTGAACAGGTTTGTCTTGTTAGCTGTTATCTGCACGGCCAGCCTGGCCTGGCAACAATAGCTAAAGCATAAAAGACAAGTGGGAACAAACGAGAGTTTGTGGAAGCCACTCGGTTACAGAAACGAGCCGAGTCAAGCCGAGTTAAAGGGACAGCAGCGAGGCGCAAACATGTTATTTTTTTTCTTGTACAACTGGATACTTTGAGGAAGTAATTCTCAGGTTAATAACGTTGGCATAATGTGCAATAGTGAGGCTCCTCTAGGGAACTTTTGATCTGGAGTACAGCTAAAATTAGTATATTGTCGGTCGATGATGTACATCATAATAGCAATTTTTAAAAGTGTATTGAAGTAAACAGCTGTCAGCCTCTAGGTGAGAAATTGTGTTGCTAGCGCTGTCTGCCTGGGGGGTTTCATGTAGTAGCGCCTTTTTAACATTTCACATATTTACTTCTTAATTCACAAAATCTCCGAAACGATGTCAATGTCGCTGTCCGGACGGTGTTTTTTAACCGCTAACAGCAGGGAAAACTACATTTTGCACCTTTTGACATAAGCACCCATATTCAGGACAATATAATCCCTCACGATCTTTGCATTGGGCTTGTGCCAATATTTGGACATGATTTAATCACATCAATATTTATGCTTAAAGTTACAGATAGAGACAAGTTTCCCCATCTGCTCAGTATGAACAGCTTGTCATTTTTATAAGTTGCCAGCATTCCAAACGTGTTCCTGAATGGCTGGACAACAGTGCGGAATATTCAGGCATGTTACAGTTTTCAATGATGTTGTCAGTAGGTGGGCTTATATTCAAATATGAGTTAGAAATTAAGACAGGATGCTCGTGAAAAAAGTGACATGCCAAGCTACATTGGTAGACTGTCGCCAGATACAATTATTTTATTTGTTCATTTTGGCAAACGTTACAAATAACATTAATACATTTATTTATCGTTATTCACCTTATTTTCACTTAATACAAAGAAAACAGTATCTATTGCATTTAACTGTAATTAAACACTCCATCGTTCTATACCAGTGGTTCTCAAACATCCGATAATAAAATTTGCAAACGCACTGCTTAATATTTATCAGGGTGGGTGACATATTCAGAAAATCATCTTGCATTCCCTACCATCATGTTCATCTGTAACTCATGCTGAAATAGTAAGAGCTACATTAAATCAACCAACTTATTTTTGAATTACAGTTGAATTACAGTTACCTTTATAACAAAAGTTACTAGGTTACTAGCTAAAAGTAGGCCTATAATGTCACTTGTCTATATGGAATACATCGTGGTTTGCATATTGTCATCGTTGGCTGTTTCTGCTTAATAATTGTAAATTTGAAACATAGTTAAAATCGAAATTAAAAGTTTCAGTTCAGGTAACGGTCGCGTTGTTATGAGCATAAACATGTTGTATATTACAAGTCCATAGCGCAGGTGAGATTCTACAGTCGTTTCAATTCGAGTCCTTTGAGACTTTCGTGACTGAAACAAGAGTGTTTTGTATTGGTGCAGATGTAAAGGCGGGGTGGAGAACATCTTCATTGCTAAGATTCCCTGAAAGCTCTCGCCCATCAAAAAAAAAAAAATCACTGGCCATTGCGCAAAACCCGATCATTCAGTAAGCAACTATACTGCATGCAATGTAAGATACAATGCCTTTCTAAAACGCGAAAGTGAGATACTTGGATCAGCTTAAGCATAGTTTACAGCGTCTGAAGAAATGTGCATTAGTTGATGACTGCTCTTGCCATTACTTTACCGCCCCTTTATATTCTTAGGTGTAAATTATTTCGCGATAGTTCACTTTAAAGTAACAGTGCTCCGCCTGGAACCAGAATTTCACCACTGTTTGAAATATGCCCAAATAGTTTTGCTGAGTAGTTTAATCTAGCACAAAAATCAAAGAAAGGGACATCTTTCTATCTTATCGATTTAATGCGTAAGGTCAGACAATTTTTAATATGACCTGGGCGTGTCGCTCGTCCCATGAAAAACAAAAAAGGTGAAATGTTGCTTAAGGCAAAACGGCATTTGAGCTGGGTGGGTGGAATAAACATCGCATCTTGTTTGCTGAACAGTCTACTGTGTGTGTATGTGTGAGTGTATCTGCGTGTTTTCTATTAGCCTACTAATTATTATTAATTAAGACACACCCATCAGGTGAAACATACATGTTTACCGCAATAACAAATGTTAAAAGCAAAAGCAAGAATGTCACGATGTCGGTTTAAATTTAGAAATACACGTTTGTGAGCAAAACTCCGAGATCAAGCAAAAACCACATAAGAATGCAAGCGAGCAAAGTTTACTTACTTTTTGGACGTGATTGTCACGCTCTTCTTGCCGCTCTTTTTCGTGAACATCGCGGCTGCCTAACTTTCTCTGCAGCGCTTGTCCTTGGCGGAGGGTGGTACAATCCCGTACGGTGCCTCTAATGTCCCGATAGGGTGTTTGGTGACTTTTTCCCCCAAGTCTTGTAAGATCTCACGGTAAATGCAACCAGCGCGATTGACCAGCCGACTGATAGTGCACTGTCTCCTGCGTAGATTCTCTAATATAATACGAGCCCTATTCCACCCTTAAGGGTGTTGCCCATATGTAGCCTATCATCTCCTGGGCGTGGATCATATCTGGGACTGACAACTTTCTGCTCTCTGCTGACAGCCCAGCCGTGGAAAAAGTTTCTAGGTAGTAGTTACTGGAACGTGAACTGAAGTGTAACAAGATTATGTGAATAGGTTTGTTTTGTTTTTCTTGGTCATATTATATTTTTATTATTTTTTTCTACCGTTAGTAATATGATGAATAGGCCAACATCATCACAGAATATCACAAGTCTCTGATGTATCGGATTTCAGCTACAGAAGAGTTTAAAAATATTAAGGGGAAATAAACCATTCTCGTGGTCACAGCCACTCCGTCATGTTTGCTAATAGAAAATAAAACACTGCCGTGAGCAAAAAAAAAGGAGTTTCTGAGCGTGTTGTGAACTTACAGTATATGAATTTACGTGAAGTGAGGACGTCAGACTCACCCAAACTTACACGACATGGGTACGATGCAAAATATGTATGGAACGTTAAGCTTATCCTTCGGGATATATGTCTAGCAGCTCGTATCGTGATTATTTTTTGGACATATTTTTAGTGTTTGGAGTCCACGGTTTTAACATTTATTTATTATATTTTTTGTGTTATTACTCAATTCATCCATCTTGTAACTGCCTTCCCTGGTCAGAGTGATGCGGCGCCTGTGTCAGTCAGCATAGGCCGTATCAGGGCTTCACTATACATGGGTGGTGGCTCCATCACTGGGGAAAACACCACTGGAGACTTAGAGATGCCATGCATGTCTGTGAGATGTCATGTTGTCTGATCCTCCCTTGTGCCACGCCCCATCGCTACCTCCTGTGGAATCCTTGTGTTGCCAGCTGTTTCTTGTCGTCGTTAATTAGTCCTGTGTATTTAAATCCGCGTTTGAATACGTTTCCCTATCCTGTCATCGACGTCGCGCTGTCGTTGCATGTCCCTGTCTGTATTTTCCTCGATTAAACCCCGTATTCACCTGACTCCTCTAGCCTTGTTCCTGCTTCCCCAGTACACGCCCCAGCGACACAGCAGTAAAAACCTACACAACATGCAAGAAACATGCCAACTCCACATGCAATGTTATCTATGGTCAGTGTGTGGCTCAGTGGGATAAGCCTGTGATCAGAAGGTCATCAGTTCAGGCCCCAGCTTGGTCTCATCTTCAGTGAGAAAATGGAGGGAGATATAAAGGGAATTACCCCATGGGACTGGACCTGATCCCAGGCAGTACAGTGTAGAAGAACACCCAGAGCAGGATACCAATCCATCACAGGGCACATACAGTCAAAAGTTTAGACACACCAAGCTGCCTACAAAGGAAAATGTCACATCAGGTGTCATGTCCAGCTGACCTAAACACAGTAAAAACTTGTTTTGGAGGAGTTTTTTTTTTAATGTAGTGATCAGTGGTCATTGTTGGCACACCACAGCACACAGTGCACCACAATAAAATTGTTTGACGAGTTTGACCAGAGAGTTAAGAAAATATGGCCTCTGAGTGCTAATAATAAATGTGGGACCTCCTTCAGGACAGCTGGAAAAGCATCCCAAGGGGACACCTCATGAGACTGGCATAGAGGTGACAATACGGTTAGTCAGTCCCTGGAGCCATTGGGGTTAAGGGCCTTGCTCAAGGGCCCAATGGTGGGATCACTCTGCCGTCCACGGGATTTGAACTGGCAACCTTCTGAGTCCCAACCCACTGAGCTGTCTACCCAAAAATTTTTTTTGGTCAATGCGTAATCCATATATGTTGTTTTATAGTTTTGATGTCATATTATAAAATGTAGAGAATAGTACAAATAAACGTTTCTGTGGGTACTTTTGAAACAAACTTTTGAACAGTACTATACAAGCACACCCTGACTGACACAGGCTCCACATCACTCTGAGCAGCATAAGCAGTTAGGAGATGGATGAATTGAGTATTAACACAGAAAATATTATAAATAAATGTTAAAATAGATGCTAAAAATTTGTAAAAATCACAATATGAACTGCTAGACGTATATCCCAAATATGCACGATCCATTATACGCTACGTCCAATTGTGCATATTGAGTAATAAACACATATTAGTTATTCCGTAGAATGATCATGACCATAATATTGTAGCCAGTAAAATGCAAATTAAACACCCAGACATGACGTAGGTTGCCTAATAGATCCCCCCCCCCCACACACTCCCTGACTCCTCCTACAGAAGGAATGTTGTTCAGGGATCCTGTCGCAAACCAATGAAACCAATGAAAATATGAAATACCTTGTCCTGACTATGGAATCCCTATGCATGTTCTCCGGGGCCCCACCCTGCACGTAAAGGCGCGTGGGAGGTGTAGAGTATGTGTGCTTCAGACCCCTCCCACACCAGTGAGACAGGTCCAACCTGCCCACGCACCGCCACTGTCTGAGAGTGACTGAGTGACTGACAGCTGCCGCAGTGGCAGGAAGCCCTACCCTCACATGCAGCCTTTGATTAGCCCAGAATATTAATGCAGACCAAACCCCCCCCCCCCCAAGGACTGCAGTGGTATAGTCTGTTACCACGGTTACTCTGTACTAGGAACTCACCATTGATGCTCCTATATTTATCTGAGCAAAGGACCTTTACACACTTTTTTTGTTTGCTTGTTTTTCTTTTTTTTATTATTATTATTTTACCAGCCTGACTTTAGTGAGTCTATAAAATGATTTTATTTCATATTACAGATATTCAATCACTGGTAGCAAGGGTTTGATCAGTCATTAGTATGGTCACTTCCAAACACTCCAACTTCCAAACGGTAATTCAGAAATTGTCATCGGTAAAATGTAAAGGATACATGTTAAAAATGTCTGAAATGTTTTTTTATGGTGGAATGTAAGCAAAAAAAAAGACTGAAAGATATTTGAATGAAAAAAGGCAACCATGTTTTACATGTTTGATGTTTAGGATCCCAGTGCCACTCAGTATTCAAAAAGCCTGGAAACCACTCAAACAAATCCTCTGACCACCAAAAAGGAAAAGAGTGAAAGGAACTGAGAGGAACGGCACAAATAAGAACTTATGACTCACAGGGATCTGAGGGTATTGAAATGGATGGAAACAATTAACAATGTGGTGCATTCTGGTGAATACGCCTCAGTTCCAAACACAGTCACACAAGTTATAAAGTACAAGGCAGCTTAGCAGCCCAAAACTGAGTGTACGGTAAGAAGAGATGTATGGACCACCACTTAAGTTATACAAGCTATACAGCAAAATAGCCTTGTATGCCAAGGTTTTGTTGGAGAGATGTTTTCCAATGTGAAGAATTAGGATTTTGCTGTTAGGAGGAGTTATCACAGACAAGAAAAAAATATGAATTATTTCCCAATCAGCTAAACTGGTAGCTTCAGATTTAAACTTACATGAAGCATGAAAGTACTGCCCTGTCACCTCCTCCCCCCCATCTAATCCCTACTCCTCCCACCCCCTAGTATAAAGGCTTGGGCATTATATAATCAAATTTTTTCGTACCGTGAAACAGTCCATGCATCTTACTGCAGCGTTGATAATGTTTCCCCACGATTTTGGCAAAACGTATTCATTCGATCAAGTGTCTGCAGCCAGCTTTTCATTCCTTTGCTACTGCAAAAATCTTCATCTATATAATGTTTCATAAGATGGAAATAAGGCCAAATCCCGGACCATAAGACCCAAATACTTTTTGGTCACCCTTCCTTTGCTTGTCACTAAGAAACTTGCTTAAATTTTTATACCGTTTGTCTCAAAATTTGGAAATGTCCAGATCCTCCATCTATGTAAAAAGGTCACACTAAATTATCTAATCTATCACACTAATTAGAAAACGTGTGAGGACCAGTCCTAAAACAGTATGTATTCCACATTTTGGGAATACAGTAACACTAGCCAACAAAAAACTATTTAGTATTTTAAAGATTACATAATGTTTCTGCTCTACATGCATGAAGAATGGAATTCTCTGTTCATTCCACAGGGTGTGAATAGAGTTCTGCACACATTAGCATTATGTACCCTGTGGAATTTCATACATGTGGAGTTGTTTCTTTATCAGCATTATGTATGGAATTTCATACTGTTACAATGGGACATGACTGACAGCCCACTAGGCATCTACAGGTCAATAGGAAACTTTATTATGAAATGCACTAAACACTCAAAACTAAAGGGACCAAAGGCAAGCAGGCAACACTGGAACGAGCTAGGACTTCAACCAGAAACAAAAAACACAGATGAAAGATTCAGACTTAGGCCAGGGATGAACAGTTAGGCATCTGACAATGAGCATGGGCCAACACAGGCAAACATCTACAATAGCCAAGCTGGGAACAGAGAACAGGCAGGGATTTATATGCACAAGTAACAAGGCCAAGACAAGGGACTGATATGGATCATTAACAGTTAATTAAACAGTAGGGACTAAGAGTTACAAGGAACAGGGGAGGGTCATTAACAACCATTACGCAATAAGGACTTGAAAATCAGGAGATACAGGGATTACCGGACACAGGCGGAGATAACCAGCAACGATGACAGAAAAACAAGGACCAATACTGCAGTACATAAACACAAGGACCCTGATAAACATTGACAACAGTTTGGGGCACAAATACCAAAAAGTCCACAGATGTCAAAATCGTAGCAGTTTGGATATGGCCAATTAGCTGCACGTCAAGCCCACTCAGCCAAATGGCAGCCCAGGAAAGAGGGAGTACAATGGGAACTGTGAGTAGGGGCAAACCGAGGGGAACACAGGGTAAAGAACGGGATGGCTAGCGACACCCGCTGGTCAAATAGGGAACTTGGGGAAATTTTAGACAGAATGGGACAAGACAGGGACCGATCCTGGCACATACATGTTGAGTTCCGTGTGCATCCAACTTTCACCCACTTATCCTGGTCAGGATCTCAGGGGGTTTGGAGCTTATGCCAAGAAGCACAGGGTGCAAAGCTGGGGTCCACACTGGACGGGCTTCCAGCCTATCACTGGGCACACAAACAGACACTCAAACATTATGCAGCATTTACAAATAGCTTTTAACTTAACTGCAGTGTGGGAGGGAACTGGAGAACAGGCAAATCCAGAGTTTGCACTGCCAAACCTGCGGTATGAGGTGACAGCGCAGCTCTCTGAGTCACCATGGCAACCCAGTGTGGAGTCCTGAGTCATCTTAAATATTAAATGAATTGACCATCCATCCACCCATCTGTGTTCTGTATTCACTTGTTCTATGCAGGGTCACAGGGGTCTGAAGCCTATCCCAGAAGCTACGGATGCAAAGCTGGGGATCACCCATGGGCACAAACCTATTGCAGGTGTTCCAGAATTGTATTCATACTGTATGTTTGTATTTTTATTTAGTTCCTTGCTTTGATTCTGTATATTGAACACGTCCAGTACATAGGGATAGTGAACCTGGAGCCCTTCCCAGAAAGAAAAGGGTATAAGACTGAGAAACACCCGGAACGCCGCTGTATCACAGAACACACACAACTGCATGATTTTGGACTGTGAGGGGAAACTATAGCAGCCAGGAGCCACACAGAGAAGAGGGGCCATATAACATGCAGATGGGATTCGAACCCACAACCTTGAAGATATGGGATTGCAGTGACACATAATGTGCTATTTGTTAGTTTTATTTGACTTTTCAATGACTGGATATTTGATAATAAATCACAAGGTGTGTGCATGACTGTGTGCATGTGTGTGTGTGTGTGTGTGTGTGTGTGTGTATTAATGACCTAGGTTAAGATCACTGCTATAACAAAGGACGCACACTGACACCTGTGTGAGTATGTGCAGTGTGGCAGTGTGCAGAAAGCCTCTTTGTCAGGGGCCCCAGTGTGACTCTGCAAACTCAGCCATCACTGGCACTGCCTCTCATTCAGAGCCGCGTGCCTTTCCTGCAGCGGAGGATGACACACATTCACGCACTAATAAGTCTGCAGAAAATCAGTACCAGCTGGAAAGAGCATTTAGGGGAGACGCACTCACAGCTCCAAATGTCTAAGGTCTGCTTCTTCTGACAAACCGTCATTCTGACAAACTTTCATTCTGACAAAACTTCTTTCTGATAAACCTTGTTAATTGGATTTGAATGCCTTGAGCAAACAACAGAGACGACAGGAGGAAACCTTGAAGTTCAAGGGAGGCGATATGTGTAACGTTTGTATTTTTGTGGCCTGATAGAACATAATTATCTCTGTCTCTATTTACCCATGTTGCAATTGAACTGCTGTTATTTCTGGAAAATTTATCTGATATTTGATACCACTCATTCCTCGACACAGACAAAAACTCAGAGATAATCTCCGTTCACCATCTTTCCAGGGATTTGATCAGATTAAAGAGTTTTTTTAAAAGCAAGGTGTGAACCTGTCTCATTCACACGAAAACCATGGTTAGAATGTGAAAAATGAATCAACTGACAACAAGCAGAGCTGCATTTTTGCAAAAAAGCCCAGCTAGGGAGGCTCCACGACCCCCCAACAATGTCAACTCGTGAATAGTCTGTACGGCCTGCTTGACACATCAGAACAAACTGGCCTCTCTTGGCTTTGTTCAGCAGCTTATGGCGTAGAGCCTGATTCAGAAGAGATAGAGGACAAAGTTCCCTTCCGATTGATGAATCATGCGGCCGTATTAACTCTGCCCACTGATCTTTGTAATGACTGGAAGGAATCTATTTACGATGCTACTCTGCCGCAGTGATTAATGTGTGGATATCACATGTAGGCCTGTCTGCAGAGGGGGTGTGTACCTTTACACACTTATTTTGACATCAGCCCTATAAAAGCAACGTTGTAATGGGAACTCGATCTATGAGATCAGGGTCGAGTCTTCATTTGTACACTCCTCACACTGCTATGCCGGGCGTGCGTTCCTGTGGCGGGTGTGGCTGGTCACCTCTGACACATCTCCCCTGCTTGTGTCACCTTCTTTGTTGGCTCGGGCGGCACCTCCTGCATGTTCTCTCTGGGCAGAGCAGAGCGGACGGCCCCGTTGGCCGGGGTCCAACGTGTCCCGCTTCGGGGCGTGCTTACGGGGGTGAGCGTGCCGCGCTGCAGCTCCTCCATGCCGGTGGGACATGTTCCCGGGCCGTCGGTGCCGAGGCTGCTTGGCCGCGAGCGCTGAAGGTCGGCGGCGGGAGCTCGATGGTCAGAACGCATCTACCGGACTGGCAATTCTGGCCGAGGGCAGGAAAGCCCTTTTGTTTACTAGCTGTTTGCCTGCATTCCCAGTGACCGGGCACCGCAGATTCCAGTCATACGGGTGAGGCTGGCTCTCAAAGACAGGAGTGTCACGCAGCTAAGCCACAAACACGACGGCTTTGCGCTCCTCCCAGTGTCGAGGCGTGAGCGGCAGAGAGACGATTGCAGACGAGCCAGCGACTTCGCCAGAACGGCAGAGACTTCCTGGAGGCTCCTTAAATCAAACAGTGTCACAATTTAACTTCCCATCATGCCAAATCCCTGGGTAAACAGAGGCGACACCATGATCTGCTTTAGCTGCAATCCTAACCCTCCTCAGACAGCTCTGTCAGGTCATCCAGATCACATGAACGTGCTTCATGTACAAAGTGCTGTAATTCAGTGTACAGTCATGTCATCTTCATGTTATAATGACCTTAAGGTCCTTGAGTGACACTAGGGTGTAACAGAGAGAAGAAGAGGAAAAATAAACAGACTTGCGTCAGTATTTGATTTATGTTGCTTACCTCTGTTCTACATTTTACGTTACTATTCTCACCTGGCTAGCCTTGCAGCAGAATGTCTGTGTTTTTTCGCCTGTCTAAATGTCTGTTTGTGTGTCTCCGAGGTTTTTCCGAGCTAGCGGCAAACCTGTCGCTGCTCTGGGCCGCCCATCGTCTTAAGGCGAAGATTAGCGTACGCTCAGCTTTACAGAAACCCCGGCTCGGAGCTCAGATGGCGGAAACCTCAGAAATACAAGCGAGTGTTCCTGAGGTTGAACTCGTCCTGTTACAGAAGCTGTGATATTGTGATAATGTGTGTTGCTCCTCCCTGCCCCCCCCCCCCCCTCCCCCACCCTCCCCCCCCCCCCCCACCCCCACCACCTCATCCCCCCACAAACGATTCACAATCAAAACGACCTTCGGTCACGGCATTCTCCT
>JAABNY020000045.1:5482956-5497049 GCA_015164015.2 Brevimyrus niger | reverse complement strand
GCTAATCCCTTTTGTCATATTTGGCAAGCATTTTCCCCTAAAAAAAAAAAAAAAAAAAAACATAACACCCGGGGTGGGTGCCCACCGGTCCGCCCCCCCCCCCCCCCAAACCTCCACCCCTGCTGGAGGTCACCCAGCGATTCACATTGTTTCACACTTTGCTTTGGTATTATTCTGGTCTTAAAGACCTTCCAATATGATAAACCATGCAGCCTGTATGTGAGCTGAGAGGAGGTGACATTCAGCTTGACGGCTACTGGGGACAAGCTAATGGGGATAGACTACTGGGGACAGGCTAATGGGGATAGGCTACCGGGGACAGGCTAATGGGGATAGGCTACTGGGGACAGGCTAATGGGGATAGGCTACAAGGGGCAGGCTAATGGGGATAGGCTACTGGGGACAGGCGCGGAACGCTTTTGTTCCCTCTTAATTGTGCATTGAACCCCTTCATGAAGTCCTGCCCCACCTGATGACATCCTGACATGGCAGCAACCCTACAGCTTGCATAGGTGTATCCAGAATATAATACTACACTATATTATTTTCTCTAGCGCTGTGTCACTTAGCAACCCAAAAGTCCACCCAGTAAACTCAACATTTGGAACATGCTTAAAATTCACATTTGAGTTGATTTTATATAATTACTGGTTCCATTGCTCACAGTATTGGCCTTGGTGCACTGTAATTAGGCTCCATTAAGCTCAGATGTTAGACGACTGCACAGACATACTCTTTGAATTCTTTATCCAGAATGCATGAGCTTCTCGCCCCATACTGGTATGTTCCCTGCCTCGCACCCATAGCCTTCAGGATAGGCTCAGGACCCCATCTGACCCCTTTTGTTGTAAGTGTAGCCAAGTAACATCCCTTATTCTGCCATTTACAGCACATGAAAAGCTTTGGCAAGCCAAGGTTTTGTACCAGTGCAGGATTTGTGTCATTCGTTCATTATTATTTTTTTTTAATAAAATGTTTGTTCTTCATTTAATTTGTTACCTGTTCTGAACAGCGGTGCTTGCTTATGTGATATATTCAATGTCAGTTTACAGACTTACACTTCAGTTCAGGGGGATTTGTTTGGCCCAGCAGCAGGTATACAGTTGCAGTAATGGGAAAGGGGTATGAAATGCATGAAAGGCAATAATTAGCTGCCAAAAAAAATTATTGGTAGATCGAGGCCAAAACACACCAGCACCAGTCCTAGCTGATGTGAGTGAACGAACTGGCACCACTGCTGCCCCCCCCTCCCCCCATATGAGGCAAAGTGCAATTGGCTGGCAGCTTCCCTCAAAAGGTGGTGCCCTAGGCGGCCGCCTATGTCACCTATAGATGGACTGGCCCTGAGTGCAATCACTTAAAAAAGTGCTCAATCTCGTTTGTAGTGAAATAAAAGACCTAAATCACAGTGTAAAAATTATACATAAATCAGATTTTTTTGTAGTCTGATGAACTGCAAGAGGAACATTTACATGCTGATTGATTTTTAATGGCAGCAAATGAGTGTATGTGACATACAGGCCTGCAGATGAATGTTCCAGAATTTCTCTATCATCCATAAACCTTAAGGCCGAGGTCCATTCAGTCACATAGCCTGCAGTCTGAGCTTCTCTCAGTGTGAAAAGAACCGACTCAAGATCAAATGGAATGAAGTTTTGAAGGCGTCCACTTAAGACACCAGAAAACCCATTTTGCACGTTCCGGTAGCGTGTTGCATGCTGGGATTTCGCTGTGGCTCATGGCGTTCCCAGGACGAGCTGAGCTGATCCTCTCCTGGGCCCCTCCACATTAAAGACTTCTTCTAGACGATGTTTTTCATTTGAAGGTGGAAGCACATGAATATCCCATTTTGTTTGGCTGGTTTATTTCAGTTCATTCCTTTCCGTCCTTCAACCAGGTCTCCTATCTTGGGGGACAACTGGGACGCTGGGGAGACCACATGGGAGGGGTTTGGCGCTGCTAGAATTAGCAGAGACTTTTTAATTGTTGGATCTGTAAGGAGACTCTGCATTTAACTCATGATGCAAACCAATGTCAAAAGTGTTGCTGATGCACAGGGCTGTGCAGGGCCCCTCCTCATCGCCACGGCGACCTTCCTTTTGTTGGCTTGCATCGATCGTCTGATTGAGGTCATCACTTTTGATTCATCTACTTTTACCCCTGCAGACTGCAGTACCAGCACAAGCTGCTGACTCTCGTAACGAAAGGAAACGCCGGCATTTTCCTGAGCAACAGGCCAGCTGGCTCTCGTTGGGCGCTCGCGTTTGAACGACGTCTGCGTCGATGGCGTCGACAGGTGCCCGTCTGAGATAAGATAACGGGGATGACCGAACTGCCACCTTATGACGGCTGCTAATTATCAGGAAGTAAATAGAGAGTGAAGGCACAGCAACGCATCTTCAGCTTTAAGGGATCTGTCAGTAAAAAAAAACTGTAAAGTGAATTGTGCAAAGTTATGGAAATGCGAGCCGTAGCTAGAGAATGCATTTGGTTAAACCGGGAGGACAGACATTCTCTTAGGCAGGCATGCAGCAGATGGGACTCGGGTGGACATGGGCGGGTCCTTCAGCATCACATGCTCCATTACATCTTCCTGAACTGTGTCATGCTATTTGTTTTAAGGGAGGCGTGAACATGGCGTGCTTATCAGAGGCTACAAGGCCGATCTTGGTTTCTATCCGGCTGCCATCCTCCCCGGTGCCATCTTCCCCCCCCCACCCGTCCCATCTTGCCCCCATCTCTGGTGGAGAAGAACACACTTAATTTTCCTCCCATACAGTGCCAAGGTCCAGAACAAACTCACTAACGCTGCATCTGAAATTAGTGCGGGGGCACGACCCTCGGAAGCATGTCAGTCATGGAATGACGGACGTCCAGGTGTGGGGGCACATTATTACACCTGAGTCCGCTCCCATTTCTTTCGGTCTTGCTGTTGGGAGGGGTGGGGCGCAGTTCTTTTCGGGAGAAGATCCCGAAATATGTCTGAAGTCCAGAATCCTACTTGCGATGCAATTGCTGTAGTGATCATGGCCAGGATTATCCTTTAATCTTATAACTACCGACTGTGCAGACCGAGCGATTAAAGTGCTCATGCAGATGCAGTTGTCATGGTTGCAGGACACGTCAGAGGAGTCCCTCCCGCTGCCGGGTGTGCAGCTGTCATTTCACCCGTTTCTACCACACTTCAGCTTCTTTCTTCCGTTTTCCTTCCACCATGAAAGTAACGGAAAACACACACAGACGCCTTTGTATTTTAAAAAAAAAAACAGTAATATAGAAAATGTGATGAATTCAGCAGGTCACGCTAGGCTAACCTGGCTAACCTGGCCAAGGCAGTTATTCCAGAGCTGTTTTCTCATACTGCACAGAGGTCTTTTAAAGGAACTTGTTTCATCATCTTGCATCTGGGTATAAAAGTACGGAGAGTCAGTTGGTTTTAGCTAATAAAGGTAATAGGCTATAAAAATAATAACTAACTTTTTAACAAAAATTGTCCATGGAATTTTATATGTGCAGTAATCGTATGCTGTCTTCATGTCGCTCCAGCCGGCTGCTCCTAAGCGAGGTCACGGACACGCACAGCGCTCTGCAATTAAGCTACGTTAACCGATGACACCCGTGCCTTGCTGTGCAATGCTATTTAACTAGAATTGAAATAGGAGGAGGTGGTATCAGCAGATTTTTTTTTTCCACTGTGTACATTCATGGGGTGGTTTGTGGTTCTGTGGGATAAGATACTGTGATCTGTGATTGGAAGGTCACTGTTCGACCCCTGGTCGGCACAGTGGTCTGGTCCTTAAGCAAGGCCATGAGCCGGAACTCGGATGTGAGCATGTGTGCGCCTTACAGCTCGGCGTTCTGGCTTGTGTTTCCCGCTATTGTGTTGGGTTCTGTGCTCATGTGGTGCCTGTGCTGGTCCCGTTAAAGCCATGAGACGGCGCAGCTAGGCCGGGATGAGGTGTGTCGCGGTTTAGAAACCCAGCTGCCCCAGAAGCAGGAGGTGAAGGCTGTGATTCGGGGGGCGTGAGCAGGCAGGACCTCCTTGAGCGATGGGAGGAGGAGGCCCGCTTCGCTCTGTCCCCAGCTGCTCTGTGCACTGGCTATCCCCCCTGGAGAAGGGGGCCTGGCTGTGGGAGTCATTGGAAGTGGCCCTAGAAGGGCTGCCACATCCACCTAAGCCACGTAAAAAGAAGAATTGGGGGATCTGACACACCGACGCCCGCCAGCAGCTGGTCGTGTCAGTGCTCGGGGGGGCTAACGCCCCCGTAGTTGGAGGCGATGCACGGACGGCTGCCACTGGGCCGGGATTCGCTTCCGAACTGAGGTGGGGACTGAGGGTGGTGGTCACTGGGACAGTCAACCTCTGTGGAGGGAGCAGTGTAGCACCGACCGAGTGTGGATGTCCCAGCATGCCCCGCAAGTAATGTAAATAGCCCTTGCATTGTTGCTGTTACATTGTTATAGTTAATATTTGTATTTCCTGATTGTGGCTTGTATGTTTGCCTGTGTCCTATGCGCTCCCTGTCCAATCCTAGTATATCCATACCTTTGTATAAATCTCCAACCGTGTGTGTACCTTACAGTTCAGCATCTGACCTCCTTGTGTTTCTGCTATTGTGTTGGGTTCCGCGCTCATATGGTACCTATGTCAATTCTGTAAAAGACTGCAATAAAAGGGCATTGTTCATAGTTATTTCCTATCATGCTGTCATTTGCTGTTGCTGTCATTTGATGCCTAGGTCTACCAGGTCATCACAATATATATATTTAATGCACCAAAAAATGCTGTCTTTATTACATGGGCAAAAGCAATTTCTGGAAGATTTTTATTTTTTATAGATATTTTATTTATTAATTTATATATTTTTTCTTGAACCGCTCATGTGATATGCAAAAACTTCTTGCAAAAATCTAAAATTGTCTCTGGTCATTAATTTAGACATCTTAAACTTAGGTATTAAATCTAATTTAATCTTCTTGTAAGGTTATGCTTGCTATAATTTTAAATTAGTATGTTATTTTCAGTCATTACTTAGTAATCCTCTTGCAAAAGGGAACAAATCACTGAAATTGACATCCTAATACCACTATGAAATATTATGAGATTAAAAATTAATTCACTCACCGGTTATGATTTCAACGTTTTGTTTTTTTTTTTACTAGACACAATGTGGATTTGGGGAATAGAGAAAATGATGCTGCTGGTTTTGTTTGCGCGTTACATAAAACTTAATCTGCCCTGGAAGTTGGCCGTGCCGTCCAACGATCTGGTAAAGGCGTGGGGATTTTAAGAGCGACGGAGGCATCGTGTTTTTCCACAGATGCAGGTTGCTGCATGAAACAGAAAGAAAAAGCTACTTGAAAGATGTCGACGATTTCAGTCGTGTATAAAGGAGCTGTCGTCATCAGCAGGTAATGAAGATGCTATAGAAATTAGTGTATTGAGTATTGGAGACCGCTTCTGTACAGGAAGGTGCGTAGCAGTAAAAAATAGCGAATGTCTGTGTGGTCCAGTGATACTTATACCACCTTGAAGTGTTTGTTGATTTTGATACTGTTAGATACCACAGTATGCCATTATTAGATTCTTTAATTAGTAGAGAGTTTTATAAAATGTCACTGCCCTGTTTAAACCATTCAAAAAGATGCGAAGGGGCTGAAGGTGGAATATTTTTCAGTCATGCTACACCTTTACAAAAATGGATTACAGATTATTCTTACAACTTAATTTACTTACTCCATTAGGGATCGAGCACAGTCAATATATGTAATTAATCCGTCACGACGTACTTGATATGAGATTGATACGCGATTATAGTACATATCTTCAGCGCATATGGTGAAAACAGTTGGTTATTGTGCAACTTTTTTCTAATGACTTTTTTTTAAAATGAAAAGCAGCATTAAATGCAACCATTTTAATGCTTGCTATTATTTTTGTTGTTGTTGTTGTTGTCGTTAATGGTGCAGTTTTCTTGGGTGTAGTCATTGGTTATGTGACAATTATTTAGAATGTTCTTGTTATGCTTTCTTTAAAAAAAATCTCTTCACAGAATCCAAAGTGTTTCCTTTAGTAGTTAACAGTGGATACAGTATTAATAAATGGCATTTAAAGTAAATAATAAGATGACTGTTGTGTACAGGATAAACTTGTGGGTGACACTGCAGCCCGGTCAGATCATCCTTAGAGCAGAGGGGAATTGGGGGCCTCTCTCACACATGGTTAGAAAAAGGGAACAGCTCAGGTATAAGGCTAAATCAGGTAAAGCTGGGATGGTATGGGAAATAAAAAACAGCGATTCGGAAATGTTCTATTTCACTGCAGACAGTGCGAACCCAAAATATTTCATGTTTTTTCTGGTCATTCCATTTGTTAATACACATCTATTTCTTTCAAAAACAGTTGGGACGGTAAAGCATTTACTACTTTGCTGTCGCGTCTCACAACACTTAACGGACGTTTTGGCACTAAGGATACCAAGCGATGAAGCCTGTTGTTTTGTCTCATTCTTCCTCCAAACACGTCTTAAGGTGTGCTACAGTACGGGGTTGTCGCTGTTGTATTTTCCTTTTCAAAATCCTCTGCACATTCTGCACTGGGAACAGCTCAGGACTGTAGGCCTGCCAGTCCAGCACCTGAACCCTCTTCTTCTGCAACCATGCCTTTGTAAAGCATGCAGAATGTGGCTTTGTATTGTCTTGTTGAAAAATGCATGGATGTCCCTTGAAAAGATGTCACCTTGACGGTAGCATATGTTGCTCTAAAATCTCAGAGTACTTTTCTGCGTTAATGGTGCCATCACAGTATTCTGTATATTACCAGGCACTGAACAATTATGTTTCCCAAGGAACAGACAACATTAATGTACCTCCAGTGATACAAATATGTTCCTCAGATCATTTGAACATCATTTTCTTTGACTGCCTAAGACTTTTGCCCAGTGCTGTATGTACTATAATGTGCAAAATCAAGGACAAATATAACTAAAAAGTAACCTAATTCTAAGAAACATTTAGAGAGATGTCCTAAAATACTCCAAAATTTCCAAAACTGCATAAAGTAAGTAAACTGTAAAATTAATATTTTATTCACTGCTAAGTTAAGGAGTTACAGATTAAACTCCCTTTTCTGGTATCACGGCAGATAATTGTCATTGATTGTCCTGCTAATGGCCATTAAAAGCTTACTGACCCATTTTTTCTCGCTTCCTACCGCTGCCGTGGGACAAAGGACGCTCATGGGTCCGTACGGAATAGACCGGACCGTCCACCTCATGGAGTTTTTGGATTGCGAGGATGGATTGGGTAAGCCTGTTGTCATGCTCTACATCAGAACTTTTTCAATATTTGAAATTGATAGTGGTGTGGTAGAAGTGTTTTCAGCCAGCATGAATATGTTCAGCATGTCCCTCAAATATGTAGCCCCCTCACAGGGCTAAGTTACGTTAAGATAGAGATGTAACCATATTCAGATCAGACAGGAAATTTGGTTGGTGGACTGTCATCTAAAGCAGGGATCTCATAGGTGTTTTAAAGAATAGTCAGATAGGTAATTGATAATTGTGCTGACATCCAGTGTTATTCTTTACTCCACAACATTGGTGTACCTGCTCAGATCAGACAGTGTCACCTTGACACCAGACAGTGTTTTATGGCTTCAAGATCATCTACCCCTACATTTACTGTGATCTTATTCTGCATGTTTCAGCTCTGCTTGTAATCATAAAGTGTGATGGCTGGACTCACAGGACGACTAAAGTCGAATCCAGAGTACAGATTTAAGCAGTACACAGGGTCTGATGTAGAATCGATCACGGGAAATGGCAGAAAGAGAGGGTGACAGGACTGGCGATATTAAACCCGGCAACGGCAGTACACGCAGTCCATGGGAACTGTAGGTCAGAGCTGAACTTACTTTGTAGCCAGTGACACTGGCGTAGAGGCTGAGGCGAGGCTGTAAAGGGAACGGGAGGCAGAGGGGCTGAGATTAAAGAAGAGGGAGGGAGAGACAGGGGACAGCTGTGCTGGAACAAAACAAAAAAACAAATGCCAAGGGATGAGAGGCTCTCCCCCAGGGTCAGTGTCACTGCCGAACAAGGGGTGACGAGAGGGACACTCCCAGCAGAATGTGATTGGAGGACACAGCTCTATTAGGGGACTCTGATTCGCTGACCCGGGTTCTCTTCATGTCGGTTTGGTGGCCGTTTGCTGATTCTCTTGATCGCCTGCTGTCTGCCCATCATCAGCATTTATCTTTAGCCGATAAAATATCACCCATGTTGCTGGTGCTGAGGGGAGGATACCGGAGCGATATTCTACCTTCAAACTGGTGATAAGAAGGCATCTCAAGCTACATATGAAGACTCAATAAACTATAGTTCTGAAAGGCAGAACTGAAATAGAAGCTGTGCTTTGGGATTTGGGCCTGGAGGCTGGGCAGCCGGGCCATTAGTGTGAGCTAGCTTTCAGTATTTCTTTCCTCCGTAGCAGATAGTTCTTGCACAATGTTGAGGCATGTTTTGGACCACTATACTGCCAAAGAATGAAGGACAGCCCGATCCCTGATGGATCTGCGTGTCTTTGAAGTATTCTGCGATTGATACAACCTCCCGAGCAGCTGCTGCTGAAACATCCACACTCCTGCTGGCATTCAGCTGAGCTCGTATTTCCCAGTTAATCACCAATCTTCCAGACTCGTGACTCAGATAAACTTGTTCTTTGATTCCTGACATCTCACCTTTGCCAGCCGTGTTCGGCTTTCACGAGGAACCCGATGGTCTTGGCCAGCGCAGCTTCAGACTGACTTCTTTGTTTGCTGACCCGAGCAGATTTTTTGTTTCAATTTCCTGCCCACTGATATTCAGGAATGACAGAAGTCTTCCTTCTACACATCCTATGTTTATAGTAACCGTGAATCTGCACCTGTGATGAATAACTGGTGCCAAAAACTCAATAAAGTAACATGCCAGTTAACTCAGCAAAAAGTTTAATTTGTTTCACAGATTAACTCTCCTGGGCTTTCAAATAAATTCCCAGTGCCTTGTGTGGCAATTTCATTGACATTTTTATTTTAATTTCTTTAATTAAAATGTTTTGAATGCAATTCACTGGAAACCATTTAACACTAATAAATGTAATACCGATTATAAATTGGAAGCTAAGGAATTTGCTATTTATTTGCATTTACCTCTAGATGAGGACAGTCAAAGTATTACATCAACTAGAATTTGTATGAAATCGGTTTGTGTCGTTGATGAAAACGGCTTTTCCCCTGAAGTGGTGAGTGTTTTGCCCAGCTGTGTATTCAGTCAGAACACTGCACCAGGAGCCCGGACTATCCTCTGGCTGTTCACCCAAGTCCATGGTATCTATTATACTTCCAGAGATATAGCTTTAATCATGGATGTAATGCTGTAAAATTATGCCCCACCTTTTCATCTGCTCACAACCAATGGCTGTGCCTATTCTTTCACAACCATAAATCCATATTTGCATTTCCTATTTACCATGTACGATTCCTCAATGGATTTGAAGGACCAATGATGAGACGTTATCTGGGGAAATCTGCCTTTTCGATCTAAGGATATTAAAACTTGTTCCTGATGTCCCGGTTTACGGCTCCGTCCAACTCGCTTTCCTGTTAGCTGTCAAAGACAAATGCTGATGGTGTGGACAGGAACTACAAAACAAGACCTGATTTATTATTTTCAGGTGATGAAGAACTTCCTAGTGTTCAACTTACATTTAAGGTGTCAACAATTTGTTTACCGCAAGCTCTTAAATGGTCTTTCTAGGAATTAAAGTCATTGGTGGTGTGAAAGAGCTCACTGGAGAAGAGTTTGGAGTGTATGTGAAGAGGATTTTACCTGGTGGACTTGCATCCATCGATGGTAAGTAATTAACATTAATTTATTATTTATAATAGTGACATAGACTCAAGGAGACCATTCAGAGGAAGCAGGCACCGCTTAGAACTGAAAAAAAAAACAGAATAAAACACTTTGCTGGACTGAACTACACGATGAGCCAGATTGTCTCACCATTCTTGATAACCTATCACAGTATCAAACATGTGTAGCTTCAGTAAAGAGCTTGCCAGGCTTGATGACTCATTCTTTACTTAGCTAGGTTGTGTCTGTTTTAACTACCAGAAACGGTCGTATTTTCCTGGTGTGTATAACGTATCCTTTGTTGAGCTATGTATTTATACATAATGTGTTGTGTGAATCAACTCCTCAAAAACCAACCCTTGAAGACTTAGTCTTCATATATAAAACTTCTGCTCTATTTAATTCCTTACATTCACATTATTTTAGTTAGTAGACTTTTTTGTCTAAAGTGACATACAAGTATAACAAACTACAAACATATAGCTGTCCAAGATTCATCTAGGCATACAGTAAGCACAGCTAGACTGCGCTTCTAATGAATGCCCAGTGACAAGCATAAATACCTGTAGCATTTAAGCTAATCAATCAAAAACAGACATAGCTGGAGATTTAGGTAACAGAGGATTGGAGGCTTGGTCCCCCATCGAGTCACTTTTTCCAGGCGGCTGAAATTACCGCATATGCTTGTGTGCAACGTTCCCTAAAACCTAACCCTAACCCTCAAGCTGTGGTACTGCACATGCGCAAAACGGCTCGATAGTACAGTACGTCTCAATAGGTAGCTCAATTCGTCAGAACACCGGGCTTGTTGGGACCAGTGTCAATGTCGTGAAGTAAAACTGAAATTAAAAGGGATACTAAATAAAAGAAAATTACTCAACTGAAAGAAAAATGAAAACTTATATTTACTAAAATAAAACTTTAAAAAAAACTTTAATCAGCAAAAAGTACAGCCACATCACCAGCATCTTTTTACCTTATCCACAATATATATCCACCTTTAAAAGATGATGTGGTTCCAAAGATGTCCATTTCCTCACTGCAACTTTAGTGCTGCCATGATTTACCAAAACAGTTGCACGTAGAGCTCCGCTAATCGAATTTAATAAGCATAAAGATATGCCAAATTTATACAGATTACAGCAACACTTACTGTAACTTGAAGCAGTTTACATAAGGTTGACATGTAACCGTCATAAGAATGACATGACACATGTCATGTACATTAATGACACATTATTGTGTCATTATTAATGACTCTCTTATGTTGTCATAATGTATCATTCAGTTCCAAAAACACATTATGACAACATGTGTCATGTCATTCTTATGACTGGTCATAAACATCACTGTTGTCATAATGTGTCATTCGGTTTTAGGAACATAAATACTTAAGTACATTAAAAGACAAATAGCATGTTAATATATAGTCATGGTGCACTTAGTTACTGCTCAGAGGATCTTTTGTGTTAAAAATTATAGACTTAGTGCTGCGTGTTTGTCTGTATGGTCCTGGCAAATTCTACCCATTGAATAATAGTCAGTTAGCCAGCTGCCAGCCCCAAACTTCACTCACTAGCCAGATTCACTGCAAAAATGCACGTGAAAAAGAAATAAGACCAGTGTCGGTAATGTTCATAAAACTGTTGTGCATGTTTATTAAGCCAACAGTGCATTACAATTATATCTCTGAAATAAAATGCACACACAGTTGCAGTTACTCTCTCTCAAACAGGTATCTACCAGCACCAGGCCTCTCTTGAACACTTTCCCATGCTCTTATACTAGGCTTCAATGTTGCATCTTAATGCATATGATTTGAAGGACATAAAGTGGCTTTTTTTTACTCCTCATTCCTCTTGTGCACATCCTTCTTCACAGACCTTTGTAAGCTCTACATTGTGGAGAGTTCCTCCATGCCACCTGATCTTTTATCTTTTGGAGTGTTAGTGTAATTCAGGTTGAGAATGTTTAATGGTCCTTCTATCGTATTCGGTCTTTTTATATGTTGGAGTATCAGTCTATTTCAGTTTGAGACCCTCTAATGATTCCTTGATCCCAGCTGGCCTTGTTGTCATTTTTAGCATGAAGTATCACATCCGATAAGAACTTTGAACTGTCCTTAAATCCAACCTGACCTATTTTTTGGAGTGTCTGTCTACTTCAGAGAACCTTGTTAAAATGTAACAATTCTAATTTTCAGATTTAGTATTTTGGCAAGAAAGTTTGGTTTTCAGCAAAGAATCATAAAGAATATAACAGTGGTTCTTAACCACGCCAGTTCAGTCGTGACCCTATATCAAGCATAGGTTTAAATTAATGCGATGATCGATCAAGCGGTGCGCTCTGCAATTTACGCCAAACAATGTCTATCACACAAATCTGATTGTTAGATGTTCCAGTGGATTTTAAATTAAGCATCTGTGGTTTGGCTTCTTGGGTTGATTGAGTGTTCACTAGCTTTGTGCTGAGCATTTGTTTACCCCAGACCTGTTTATATAGGTTAATTCTAGGATTGTGGCTGGGAAATCTGATTGCGGATCAGCGTAGGAGTTTGTTGGTTTTAAAATGCTTACATTTCCGACCCTTTCAGAACTTGCTGCAGCCCAAATTTGACAACCAATTGTCTGATCGATTGGTTGCATTTCTTTGGTTTCATGCATAAATTACATATGATGACATCACAGCCTATCAACGTTATTGTCTGTATGTTAAGCCTAATTCATGTTTTACTTTTTCACGTGTCTTTACAGCCTGTGCACAGTTTTGATGCTTGGAGAGTCTCAATTTTCAATAATTGCAGCGTTAAAGTTCTTTCCAGGCTTTGGTTGGATTTACGGCAATGGGGTATGGCGTGGTATTTTAAAATGTTGATGACAAAATCAGTCACTTCTGCTGTTTTTGTTTTTATGCAGGACATCTGCAACCTGGAGATCAGATCCTGGAAGTCAATGGGGAAAGTTTAATAGGCGTCACAAGTGAGAGGTATTCAGTGTGACTCTTTCCTTGTTGTTTATCTTTCATTTTCGCATTTCTGACATCTTAACTGGAAAGCAGCGCCCATACGCTAACGGGAGCTCGTCGGTCTCCACTCACAGCGCCGTGGATATTCTCAGAGCTGCATCCTCCACGAATCACATGCGACTGCTCATAGCCAGAGATGAGGAGGCGAGGTAGGTCGTCTTTGATTGGTGGCAGGTGACATCCTGGGAACTCTAAAGAAGGCCTTGATATCCTTTGAAGCTCTATGACAACAATTGATCAATACTGTACATAATAAGCTACTTTGCATTATCACTTTGCAATGAAACATGTCCTCCCCTTTTACTTTGAGCTCTATTATTCATGTATATACAGGTAGTACACAATGCATTCCTTAAGTATCTTTAAGTCAAATTTGTAGGTAAGTTGGAAAAATAATAATAATATGGTACATATCAATAAGTATTATACAGTCATACTAAAAGTAACTACATACTGTACTTTACCTCAAGCCGAAGAACCACTGGAGCTGTGCAATGCGCCACAAGGAAGTGCTTGCGCTTGTTATTACAAACCATTGTATTTAGGTCCTTGATACGAAATACTTTATGGCAAGCTGTCTGTAAGCCAGCCGTACTTAACCCAGGGACTGCCAAGTACTTCGGTGTGAGGGGAGGCTGCTCTACTGCTTCTGTTTCCTTGTTCCCACCACCTTCACCAAACTCCCATTGATCCCGTTGGCCCATTAGAACCCCCCGCTTGGTTTTTGATGTTGAGTGTGGTGTTAAATTGTATCAGTGCTTTAGCGTTTTCTACAAATGATTTTGAAGTCACAGACCCAACCCCTCTCCCCGCCCCTCCCCCCACCCTGTCCGAAGCCCTCCACCCCAGGGGGGAAGAGGTCACAACTCAGATGGAACCAATTTGGATCTACTTTGAAACAGTTGTTCAGTTAGTAGTTGTTTTGTTTAATGAAAAATGCCACTATAATAAGTGAAGATTAATGCATTCTGATGCATTAAGGCAGCATGCTAAGTCTACAGACTTCATATGTTTACCACTGAGCTATTTGCTCATTAAGTATGGTTACATTGCTTACATCCTGCGCTGGTGTAATGACTGAGGTCAGGGACTCACTGTACAGAGATTGCACGGCCAGGTAATGACTCGGACTCACTGTGCAGCAGATTGCACGGCCAGGTAATGACTCGGACTCACTGT
>JAABNY020000045.1:5435164-5445618 GCA_015164015.2 Brevimyrus niger | reverse complement strand
GGGGGGCCTCCCCCGGGGGGCCCGCCTTCCTTGGGGGGAGGGGGGGTTCCCTTTTCCCGCCCCCTCCCCCAGGCCCAGCCCCCCCCCCCCCCCCCAATTCAGTCAATCTTCTCAACCTTTCCGACAATCTTCTCCTCGTAGATGGGCAGTATGGCGTCGTCCTCGCGCACCTCTTCGAACACCACGCCGCAGTCAAACTCGTGGCTAACCTTCTTGAAGTAATACCTGGAGAGAAGTATGAAATTAGCTCCTGGAGACTGGCCCCGGTGGGCAGGGTGAAGGCGGGAAGCCAACTCGCGCCACAAGCGGCGTCGTGGCAAAAGCAAACTAGCAAAACTTCAACCGCAAAAAAAAGATCATCAAACACGGTACCTGTAGCTGCCTTTCTTTGTGAGCAGCTCTTTGAACTGTCCGAGCGTGACTATCCTCCCTTTGACGGACGTCCGGTAGGGGATGGGCTCTCCGCAGAAGTAGTAGGCCACAGTGATGTTTTCACAGGGCGTCCTCTTCGTCGCCTTGTGCCTGCAAGAGAAAGTGGACTCAAAATGCCGCAAGGAAGTTTCCAGGTTTCCACAGAGTCACACCCCTGTTCCTCTGTGAAACCAGGGCCTGCAATATCGCACAACCGCAAACGAGAACAAGGAAAAAAAAAAAAAAAAACGCTCCTCAGGTTTCTGCAGATGAGAAGCTTCAGCCAGTTTCTCATGATGCAAGTCTGAGAAACGCAAACCCTGTTGTTTTCTTTTTGAACAGTTTCCTGTAGATCTGAGTGCCCCCCCCCCCCCCCGCCCCCCACACTGGGCTCTTCACACAACTGACAGCCCACAGTGGGCGAGATGCTGACTTATTAGCGTGTGATTTGGCTGCGGAGTTATGGGACAGCGACTCCGAGGCTGCCTGCAAGGCCACAGCGCAAAGGCGGAATTGTGACCTTGTTCTGTCCAGCCTTGTCAGCATAAGGACAAACCCTTCAGAGAAAAAATCTGAAATCTCCATGCACATCCCCTCCCTCGCAGGCAGCATTTCGACATCTGGATGATGGAAAGGTGATATAGGAGTAACTCAATGTCTTCTTTTGGGCCCCGGACATGCCCACCCAAAGCCAGCATGCAACCAATCAGAGGCCCTAGGCATCCAGTGAAGGGAGGAATGGGGGCAGGGCCATCAGGGGCTATCAGCGGCCAATCAGAGAACGGCATCTCTCCGCTTACTGAGCGAGCCAAACTCCCATCCACACAAAAATGTAGCTCAATTGAAGCATTCACAGACAGGATGCTGAAATACGGGCGTACCAGCTGGAGCAAAAATGCCAACATTTTCAACTTAGGATCTCACTGATTTTTAAGCATCATTTGTTTCAAAGGGCAAACTTCACAGTGCTACCACTATTCCTTAAGCAATGTTTCGAAAACCGCAATGACTTTCTCAGGAGGTGAAACATACAAACACGGATTTGTTAGTATGCTACACGTGTGGACATGCCAGAGCAGGGCTGTTAGGTTTTTATTTCCCTGCCGGGTCTTTGGTGGCCCCCATTTTTGCTCCGACCCAACTCCTGGTAATGTAGACTGGCAGGGAGCAAAAATGTGGACTGTCCAGGGGCCCCCAAGGAACTGGTTGGGAAACACAGGACTGTATGTAGATGGAGGTCACTGAATGGCAGGGGGGGGGGGGCAGGGAGGGTGCAGGCACACAGCACTAGGCTACAGCAGTCTCTCTCAAGCCAGCCCTCAGGGACCACCAGACGGTCCAGCTGTGATGGAGCAAAAATGGTCAGACCGTCTGGGGGTCTGCAAGGACCTGGTTTGGGAACACTGGGCTACAGCTATGGCAGGGTGAGCAGGAGGGTGGAGGAGGGGAGCGGCTATGGGGAGAGCAGCTGAACCTACTCAGGCTCGGAGAGGTCAATGTCGGAGACAGCCGGCACCACGCTGAGGGCGGGGATAAGGGCGGGCCGGGTGGCTGTGCGCCCCCGCTCCATCACCTCCAGCACATACCTGGGGAAGGACGCTGGGAATTAGGCAGCGTCCATGGGGCGTGGAGGGGTGTGGGGGTCCTACACCACAATGCTCCATTCAAGCAGAAACTCGCACACAGAATCCCTCTCTCTCTCCCTTCTCCCTGTCTCTGCCTTTGTCTTTCTTTTCCTATGTCTCTCCCTCAGTTCCTCTCTCCCCCCCTCAGTTCCCCCTGTCTCTCGCTCCCCCCCCTCAGTTCCCCCTGTCTCTCTCTCTCTCTGTCTCTCTCTCCCCAGTCTCCCTCTGTGTCCCTCTATCCCATTTCCCATACACTGCACACAGGTACAAGCACCGCCATGGCCCCCATGGTACTCCAGTCATGAGCCCATACTGCGGTCTACTACCAGGAGAGCGACCTTCTCCCCACCAAAGCAGCACCTTCCCTTGATTGAAGCTGGGGCAGCCGCTGCACTGGGGCAGCTGAAAGAACTGCGCCGAGGCCGGAGGAGCCCAGCCCGAATCCCTGGAGCCCCACCTCTGCTTGGTCTGCAGTGTCCCGCTCCTCCTCTTCTCCTCCTCCAGCCGGCGCCGTGCCTCCTCCAGCTGGGTGAGGGGGTTGGGGGCAGGGTTGGGGGGCATGGTTGGGTCCTGGATGAAGGGGTGGGAGGGCTGCACGCTGTTACGGAGCTGGGCGCTGATGCGGGAATGCACTGGGCCGGGCCTCTCCACTGAGCTGAGCCGCGTGGCCTCGTGGCCCAGCGGCTTCTTGGATCCTCCGGGGTTCCTGCACAAATTCCACAGAACCCAATTAGCTACATCACGGCTAATGAGATCACTGACAGAACATTGCCCCCTAGCCAGACAGAGCCGGCCGGCTCACCCGTGAAGATTCTTCTTCCTACACGCCTCCTTCTCCCCCTCCATCATCCACTGGATGATCTGCCGGTTCCTCTCCAGGTCCTCGGAGGGCATGAGCAGGTCAAAGGCCCGCACCTCGTCCACCTTCTCCGGAAGCGCCTTCTTGAGCGTCCGCTTGGACAGGGTGCCCCCCTTGCTGCTGGACGAACAAGCAAACGCGGTCAGTCCAAAAGGTCGGCGTGTCCCCTTTAAGAGGCGAGGCCACACCCACACACGTGCCTTTCACCGCCATCGCGTCGTCAACGCAGCCGACAGAAATCGGCAAGCAGGAAAATGTAATTTAATAATTAAATACATAAATTCTCTGATGAAAACCCACAGAACATGAAGCAGAGTGAGGACTTCCATAGTGAACGTTTAAAACAAACTAGCTATTCATATATAAACACTCACTTTTACCGGCACAAACAGACAGGCCACTGACATGAAGTGCTTAGCGTCTTTCGAGGGTGTGATCTGTGCCCACCTGCATGCCAGGGCCTCCACCACGTTGACGGCCATGTTGTCTCCATGGCCGCGGGCTCTGCTTGCATAGTGATGTGCCTCCAGGCCCCAGGCAAGGCCGGCCTGCACGCGGAGCGCCGCCTCCGCCTCCAGCTGCTCCTTGGCCGGCTTACCGCCGGCGCTGTGGTGATGGTGCGCGTGCTTGTGGTGGTACGGGCCGGCCAGCTCGGCCTTGGCGCCTGGCTTGGCCGCGTATTTGCCGTAGCCCTGGGGCGAGTGCCGTCCCGTGCCGGGGGACTGGCAGCCGGGCGTCTTCATCACGCGCTGCACGTGTTCGTCCAGGATGCTCTCGGGGTTCTCCTCGTGGGCGTCCCGCAGCTGCAGCCCATTGTAGCCAAGATCCCCGTAGCGAGTTCCGGCGTAGTGCTGGGGGTGGGAGGCCGGGGGCAGCCTCTGGCTGGACAGGGAGGGGGCCGTGGACACGTCAGCATCCTCGCCTTCCTCCTCCTGGGAAACGCAAAGGAATTCCAGCTAAGAGGATGCATCCAGCTAAGAGGAACAATCAAGGCTGTTAATCACCGAGCTGCGTGTCTGCAGGTGCACCTCTTAATTAGTACTGTCACCACGACACTCAAACTCTCCCAGTTTGCAGTCATTCTGTGATGCAGTCAGAAAATGCAGTGGTTTGGTGCTGGTCTTCAATAACTGAGCCGGTCAGGCCAGAGGACCCGATTCAGGGGGGAATCTGGACACCCCCCCCCCCCCCAGCCAACTTGGTACGATCCACATCTGCAGGTTCGCAGGGCGAACGCATGCATGTGCTTTGCACCTCCTGGGACAGGCGTAACATTGGTTTGAACATTGATCTCCACCGATTTAGGGGGAAATATGATTACGGGGGAGGAGGGGTTGTAATTGTTCTACTGAAACTCTTCCCTGCCTATTTGTTAAATCAGAATCCTAATTAAACCCCATAACTCAAACGGTTCCTGCCGTTATAGTTCAAAGCTGATCACCCCCCACCGCAGGCCTCTCTTAGACGAAATGAAAGTGAAAGTGAAAGCACGAGCCAGTCACAGAACGCTGGGGAGGTTTTTCCCAACTGCTCCACCTTGCAACCCACACCCAGGGAACTTGGTCAAACACGGGAAGATACATTCACATGCGGAATGCACCACGGCTGGGATTTTCACTCCAATAGGCAGACCCTGTGGCCATTCAGGGATATGAGGCAGAAATTCTGGTGATCCATTTTGAATTTTCTCACTGAAACATCCAAGATAAATATTTCACACAAACAGGAATTTGAACGCAACACCGTGCACACTGCCCTCCCCCCCTACCACCCGCCCATCATTAACAAGGTCCGGATTCAGTGCTCACGCCTGACAAGCCCCTGTGACTCCACAGCAACTAGCAGGTCCCCAAAAGTCAATAATTCTTCTGAATGGCATTTCAAAAACATAGCTTCACAAAAATCTAATTAGTGGGGCAATCAGCCCTCAGAGTAACCGCAGGATTGCAGCTGCTGCCTGCTCAATATGACGAACAAGGATGTTTTTTTTATTGGTACAAACCCCAAAATCAGAGCAGGGTAGCTGTCGAGAAGGTGAAACTATAGCCAGGCCAGAAAACCAGAATGGAATGCTCGCAAATAAATAAATAAATAAAATACAACAGACGCCAATCCCTGAGGGAGAGGCGGCAACAAGAATAACAAGGTGCAGGCATGGAGAATCTTTTGTTTTGCGGGTGTAATGACCGAAAGCCATCGAAACCCGCGACGCCACCCTGCGCGTCCGCGAGACCAAACAATGCGAACGAGCCACCCGCAGACTCAGCGCGTCGCCGTTCTCACGTTGCAGTTAAATCGAGCCGGCGGCGGGATCGCGCCCAACTGCGAAAAACGGGGGCCACGCCCCCGGCCTGCCGGGACAGGAACGGCGGGTGGCAGCTCGATTCCGCGGACGTTCCCGCTGGAACAGTGCGTTCCCGTCACTCGGAAGTCTGGCGGTTTGCGGGTTACGAGTTTGAAAAAAATAACACGAGAATCTTCCGCACAAACATACGCAAAAAAACCCAGTTCGTTTACATGTGTAAACCTCTCCTCCGTGCTTGTTAAATTTCAGCACCAGTGGCCTGTACTACAAAGCGGGGTTACTGGCTTATCGGGGTCGGATTTAAGGTAGTCTGGACAAAAAATAACTGAACGAATATCAAGTCCATTTAAACTGTAGTGCCTTAAATCCGACAAGTTACCCCAGTAAGCCAGTAACCCCGCTTTGTAGTACAGGACACAGCTTGATTTATTTATTGAGTGAAATACACAAGTGTATTGGACGGCTTCTGCAAATACTGGGGTGACTTTAGGAGAGGCTCTGAAAAGGCTAAACTAACATATTGATAACCATAAAATCAGAGTTTGACACCAAAATAAAGGTTATTTAAACATTATTTTCTTTTGCACAGCACTATATGCGAGTCAGAAAGACACACAGTACGACAGAGAGCAGCCTCATCCGTGCGAGAGGGACTGTCAGGCGAGGCTCCCCTACCAGCCGAACCCGCCTCAACCGCTCCTCCAGCTTGTCCTGCGCCTCCCTCTCACGCAGGACGCCCTCCAACTTGCTGATGAGCTCGGCGGCAAACTTCTGCGGGTCCACGTGAACATCCTTTGGCATGCGGTACGTGCGCTGCAGGGAAGACGGGCGACAGACAGGGGGAGTGGCGATCAAAGATCAGGGTATGGAAGCAGCGATATCCCAAAGTGTCCAAGTGCAAACTCTGACAGTCTCGCTCAGATCGGGGCAGATTCAGTGAACTTTGGTGGCTGGTCCGAAACAGCCGCAAAGACCCCAGACATCAGTGAGATGGGACACTGTGAGATGAGATGACTGTCGTTCATGGTATGTTCATGCTTAATTGCCCGGGTGCTGTGATCATTTACAACCGCGATCCTCCATGTACCCGAACAACTCTCAAACTCGCTTCTGTGAGGGAATACGAGGGGCAGGCTGTTAGGACACACGAGGGAGCCGCTTTGCTGATGTCAAACACAGCACTTCCATGTCCCTTTACTCTTATTATTCTTAAGTCCCTCAGATTTCAATTTCAGCCATATTGGAATTTTTCCCAAAATAAGCCTTAAAAAAATTTTTTAAATCTGGCCCGTGCGCGCTGTGGACCGGCCAATCACAGCCCTGCCTGCCTTGGCATCCACTGGGAGGGGCATGGCGCGTGGAGTCCTACGCGTTCGCTTTGAAACACGACAGGACCACTCGTGTGAATAAATAACAAGAATGGCATCCCAACAACCACCCCCCCCCAACCACCCCCCAACCCCGCAGATCCCAGCGTGCCAGGATCGCATCCGCCACACAGCTAACAAACTGTCAGGCAGCGGAGGCGGTACCAAAGCCACAGTTCCATGCCGACAAACACTCTCTCCACGACAACACAGCTGGCCGGCCGGGTCTGCTGATACAGCCAGAAAAATTAAAACTTCGCTGCAGAAAGGAGAAGTTTTTATTCGTCTCTTGGGGGCTCAGAACCTAATATTTTTCCCTGGGAAAAAAGTGGCGTAGAGATTAGTTTCCGTGCGTGTAAATTCTCTTAAGAAGGGGGAGCGTAATTGAGCGTGCTCTGCTCGGCTCGGCCCGGCCCCCTCCCCCCCCAGACCGCCGACCGTAGGCCCCAATTAGGTGGAACCTCACAAGGAGAGAGATGAATAAAGCAGGCGGCGCAGTCAGAAATGACTGCTCAGATCTGCCGCGCTGCCGTGCAAAACGCCGGGGAGGCAGGAGCCCCGACGCCGGGATTTAGACAACTCGCTCCCCGCATCCACCTTCCGCAGTCACATGATCAAAGGGCCCAGAGGCTCTGCCGAGCAGCTCCAGAGTGCGGAATCTCATTTTCAGGGGAGAAAGAGAGACGGAAAATATATATATATAAAAAAAAAAAATGGAGGGGAGCATGCCTTTCTTCAAACGACGACTCCCAGGGGGAGATGACTCTGAGATGGGCCCAGCAGCTTCTGCCTGAGAAATATGGACTCCTGTCACCCAAGCCACACACCCCCCCCCCACATGGGGTTCACACGGGGGTGCCTGTACTCTTTTGTCAGTCGTGAGAGGGGCGGTCAGGTGGCATGAAATGTGTCAGAAAGCCCGTATTTGCACAGCACACAGGAACGCCCACATATCCATACAGACACACACTCAGGTATGCAAGCATAGCCATCTCTGGGGGCTTTTAATGCTTTAACACGGGGGATGATCCCTGAACTGCACACCCAAGAGAACAGCAAGCACACTCAGACACACACAGAGAGCCAGAGAGGCAGGAAGGCAGGCAAGCAGAGTGACAGCCAGATAAACAGACAGGTAGGCAGGCTGAAAGATAGGCAGAGAGACAGGCAGGCGGATCTGCCAGAAAGACAGATAGGCAGACAGGGGGAGGTGTCCGCCATGTACTTACGGGAATATGAGGTAGTGGCACTCGTCCGTTGGCTTTGGCGCTCTCCTGCATCTCCCGCCGGTGCTGCTTGCGGTAGCGGTACGGCGGGATCCCATCCCTGCAGTACAGAGGGTCAGCGTTCACCTCAGTGTCTCAGTGATGACGCTCAGCTAGCCCTGCACTCTACACCCCCAGGAACACAGCAACATGTTAAGCGCTAACAAGTTTAACGTCATAGCCTCATTGGGCTCCTGTCTTTCGCCCACCCCCTCCACACCATAAAAGTGTTACCCCCACACTACCTGACGGCTGGAACTCAGAGAGAGGGGGTGCTAGGTAGCTCGAGATATTTGTGGGTCATGGCTGATGGTCCGAAGCCTCCCCCAGAGACAGCGCCCCCACCACCCAAACACTACGGTCCATGCAGTGGCAGATGTGGGTGGGGGGATGGGGGGGAGGAACACCCAGGCTTTGAGACACCCAGCAGCACGTGGCCGGTAGCAGCTCCTGAGATCCGCGGCTCTCTGCCCCCCCCCAAATCGAAACATTTGACCCCAGAAAAAAAAAAGCACACAAACACAGTCCTGAGTGCCAAACCGTCCACTGGCACTCAAAGGAGACACCATTCCCGCTAAACGGGGGGGTCATCTTGCTGTTACAGCCAGAACCCAACAGAGAGCCAGGGAGCCTTGCAAAAGCCAGCTGTCCATCAGTACATAATACACATTTTAATTTTTTACATTGAATTCTTTTTCACCAATAATTATTTGACAAAACCGGTGTGAATTTTTTATATTCAACACATATATATGAATGTCAACTCTATATGTCTCTTTCTCTTTGAAATAATGAAATAATGGAAATAGGGGTGATAGACAAAAGCACTAACTGACAGAATCATGATTTATTTTATTTTTTTTAAGTTTAGAGAAAACTGAATATTAAGCATAACGTTACTTAACAAAAAGAAAAAACGAACATCCGGGGATTTCGGCCAGACATTTCAGGGGATTTATTTACCACTCGGCTACAATTACAAGACTCCAGCAGTGGCTGCAGCCCAACATTAATTAGAAACAAGCAAACAGAATAATTCTTTAGACTAAGATGTCTGACACTGTAATATTTCCCTCACATATAATGAATAGGGACAGATAATTGGTAGCTTAAACAGCAGCTCCAACATTCATATATCAGTTGGCTATTGTGAGTATGTCCTTCTCCATATTTAATACGACCCGCTTTCATCCACAATGCACGTCTATTCCTCTTCGGCAGTTCATTCAAAAGAGAAAAACAAAAAAAAAAACTATACATCTCCATGCTTCCAAATTACATGCGACGGTCCCTCACAGAGCCCAGTATAAATCTATATAATTAGCATAAGTGATGATGTCGGCCAGCCAGGTGGGTGACAGGAAGCAGCAGATGTTGCACTCTCACAGAACAGAGATGTGCTTAAACACAGTATCAACTGTGCACATGAACATAAAGCTGGAGTAGATCTCGGCCCCAATGTGCTTAAAGGGAGACATGGTAAAGTATCCAACAGCAAAGCAGCCTTTCCAGCTGGTCTGACCCTGAAATGGTACCATGAAGCAGAAATTGTGGCGAGATTCGATTCCACCCCTGAGTGACTCCGTCCTGATTACGGTCACCCCGTTCACATTCACCAGGGTGAAGGGGTGGAAGGTCCCAGCAAATGTGAAAATCCACGAAAGAAGCTTCGGCACACCACTAAAAAATGTTAATTAATGGCACTGAAATGTTTAAAAGTGCGAGAAATGTCAGACTCTACAGCCACAGAGACAGCAGACACGCGAGTGAAGCTGGACACAGAGCAAAGAAGCAAGGTGTACCCAAGGCACGATACAATACGCTCTTACACAGACAAATAAAGACTTATTTAATATTATATGATTCTATTTCGTTTTCCAAATCATTTTCCGCATTGTTGAGATATTTCTGCGCATGTTTCGTCTGCGAGATTCTGCAGTCTTTTTGTCAAGCTCCAAAAATATTTCTGTTTAATTGTTCCCTTAAAATTGTTTTATTGTAATTCGTGAATAACAGAAAGGGGGTGACTGTACATGGATATGAGGGGGGTGATTTAAGTTAGCTTTCATAAAACCACTCTCTGGGGGGGAGGAAAAGGCGACAGAGTAAAACACGACAATCCGATTTCTATGGTCATCGACCTCCCCCCCGACCAAGTCCAAGAGTCTGTTAAACGAACGTATTCGGAAACGCCGAGGAGGCCTGGGGGGACGTGGGAAGGCGAGGACTCACACACTGCTGTCGGTCAGCGAGAGGGTATCTGCGTCGCTGGACATGCTCTGCTGCTCGCTGTCGTTGGCGCTGGTGGCGGGGGCCAGGGCGTAACCTGTGTTCACGTAGTACGGGTTGACGGGCTCCCTCCATGGTGCGTGTCTGAGGACAGAACCGCAAGAGAAGACAGTCACACACAGAAACACGGTAAGAGCGCGGTGAGCTCCACAGGGACGCCTGGTCAACAAAACAATGAAGGGTTAAGAGCATCCGCCTCACCTTCTAACACCAAAAATCACAGCTTCCCTTTTAAGTGAACTTCTGCCAAAGGTGGGTGTGTGTGTGTGTGTGTGTGTGTGTGTGTGTGGGGGGGGGGGGGGGGGCTCCCAAATTAATTCCCCTTGCCACCAC
>JAABNY020000045.1:5406379-5435064 GCA_015164015.2 Brevimyrus niger | reverse complement strand
CTCTTGGCAACATCCAAGAGGTTTCCATCACCGACTCAGAATCCCCCTGCATATTGCTAAAACTGCTCCATTTGCATGAATAATAGATCTTGACAGAATTCCTCTCCTTCATCTCCAGGAGTAGCTTCCCAGAAGGGATCATGGAGTCGGCCCGGTCTCTGCCGCCCAGGACATCACAGCCCATCGGACCAAACTCTCCATGCGTGACCTTTTAATGTGTCCATCACTCACCAAATCAGTATAAAAAACGCGCCCACTGTCCACGAACCAGCACGACATGACAAAGCTGGGAGCTTTAAAGAATGGTAGGTGCCTTTTTTTCTTTGACAGCCACAAATGACATGCACAGACTTGTGACGTCGTCTGCCCGTCGTCCATCCGATTTCACATTCGTTCAGGTCGCAGCGTCGTCACTCCGAACAGGCCGAGATCCGGCCTGTAGCACGGACCCTGTAGCTTGTCAGCATTTGCCGCCAGCTCCCCAGCCTCTGTTCAAACAGACAAGTAGAGGCCTGGTGCTTTCTGCTTGGCGCCTGGCAGCCATAACCCAGAATCTGCTTCCGGCACGGGACGCTTGCAGCGAGTCCTCCCCGCCTAGCGTGTGACAGAGCTTGGGGTAAGCCTATACGGTCGGCAAAATCTGAGAAACCTACGTCTTGTCCAGGGCGATGGAGACATTACACCAGTGAAAATAGCAGCCCACAATAAATCACATGTGTGGTCATTACTAAACACTAGGCTCTCTTATTCGACATTTATTTCTTATTTGTTCAAAAATAAACAAATCCAGCCACTACCCGGAGGACACACTGAACCATGAGGTACGAACCATTCTTAAGGCACCGACTCCTTCTTCTGAAGAGGCCCACGGTCTATCTGGCTCGCCTGTGATGCGCTTCGAGTTTACTTTCGATTGAGTAACTCGATCCACCTCGGGGATAACTCATGCATGATAAACCTCGCTTTAGAGAGATGGCTAAGCCATTATAACCAAAAAAAAGGGGGCTTGTTTCCTTTACACATGGAAGAGATGGGGGATAAATTATTTTCCCAGGCAGTTTTTACAAGAGCGGAATAAAACCGAACATGTTTCAGCGTCAAACTCCCCTCCCCAACAGAAAGTTGAGCCAGGCAAAGCATTTTCCAATCTTGAATACCTACAGCACGCAAATGACAACAAAAATCCAGAATCCACCATTTTTTTTTCTGTAACCTACACTAATTACATCACTCTATGAGAGTCTTTAAAACCAACACGCATGACTGTAAAATACCGAAGTTATAGAATATAAAACAATCACAGCTATGGAACTTACTGCCCCCTCAATAAACCCAAGCTGGGTCTTCTCCGGTTAGTCACAGTGCAACCTGACCTTCCAAAGGTACCATAACCATGCGTCAAGCGCAGCCTTCATTAAGCGCATCTAGCTTCACAGCCGCTGACTGAAACCCCAATGGTCGTAGCGCTACATGTTTTATTTTATTTTATTTTTATTTTATTTTTTCATATGTGTAGAGGTGACCCCCACTTCTAGAGTAAAATTTCTTTCCACCATTAGTGGGAACAAGGCAGACCAGCCTCGTTAGGAAAGGCAATAAAGAGAAACATTTGCAGGTTAGGTCCAAAGCAGCACGCCGACCAGTCAACCCGCTACCTCGATAATCCATCTCCGCCACAGCTCATCTGATTATTCCACATCCTCCTTTACAATGGCTGCTTTTAATATTACCCCAGAATGAACAGAAACATTGATAATAAAGCCACGCCTCATACTTGGAGAGTAACGGTTCATTGTGTGCTATTCAGCGGGACACGAATGCTATGACAAAGACCAGTGCCGTCAATCACAAACATGTTAGTTTTCTCTGTGCCTCTTCGGTCCAAGAAGTCCTACAGTAATGACGCTAAGTTTATGAATGACGTGGCAGGACCGCAGCGTCGAAAAACATGAAATGAGCGCTGCCGACTGAACCTTATTTTAAAACGACGCCAGTTGCATGTCGAGGGCAGGCTGGCGCTGTAAGTTTTCCCTCCTTTCTTTTATAAGAAAATCTTTACACAAAAAGGGTTTCCCCATTCGTGTAAAACCAGCTCTGAAAGTGCACGACCTTTAAAGAAGAAAGACATGGTAATGGCTTAGTTTGATGATGGTTCATAATGGAACGAAACAGAAAGGTCGCAAAATATTATGAAAATGACGGGCATGCAAAATAAATGCAGCCATCCTTGCAAAATTTAAGTTGTTTATGTCAAGACAAACAATAAGTAAACTAAAGGCAGAACTAGAATTAAAGCTAGACAAGTCCCTAAAAGAAAAGAAAATTAAAGATATTGAGGGGGAATATTCTATCAGGAATCTGATCAGGGAGCTCAGAGGTCCCAGTATTAGAGGATCCAAACAACCCCAGATGATTTGTTTGCAGACAGGACTTGAGTGACTCTACCAGAGCTCCTGACTAATTTCAACCATCAAATAACCCTCAAATCAGTCAGAGACTCACACACTGCTACGATGACTTTCAGATGTGTGCCAAATATTTAAAAATGGCAGCTACATTCAGTCAGGGGATGTTGCAGGGGTTGGAACATTGGTCCAGAAAGGACACAAACATGCCCTCTTCCATGTTTTCACACAAATACCCCTACAGATCCAAATACCATGAAAACCTGTCATCATTCCCCCTTACTGTTGAACCCCAGTAGCTAGTAAGCCAAGATCAACTTTGACATCACACCAACTTCTAAAGTACTCAGTTTTCCACCACTTTACACACAGTGTAAATCCACAACATCATGAGGTACCAACAAGCCCCAGCTGCAGACACTATGCAAAAAGGAAGATTATAACAGTTACTGCAAAGCTGCAATCAAAACAGGTACAGTGAAAGGAAGTGAAACAGGGCAAGTGCCTGGCATCAGGAACGCCACCATGACCAGGATGTACCCTGTGTACCAAAAGATGTGGCATCGGCGTTGTCATATCTGATGTTATGGAGACTTTATTCATTATTTATATTCTCTCTCTCTCTCTAATATATGATCCTTTCTATGATCTATGATCCTTTAAAACAAAGCAGATCCTCACTGGCAAGGCTGCCGCGACAATGACCACTGCAGGAAAAAAAAGTAACCAATTTCCAACAGCAGCATCAAAACATCATCTTTGTTTATCTAGCAGAATAACCCAGCTGCCCTAGAGTTGGCCAGGCTGTCGCAGCAAAGTGGTTCCTAAGCACACATTCCTTGGTCAATCTGTAATCCACCTCCTCTTCAAATCACTGCCTGGGAGGCCTGTGAAATGCAAAAGCCCAGTCAAAGACCTCAGGAGCGCCAGAGAAACAACACAGCAAGCTTGTCCCTCAGCCCAACGTTGCTCTATTCAGCGCTGGAATCTCCCTTCAAAAGTACTCATCTACCCACAAGTCCCAAACAGACCCCAACGCCAGTCTGTTCAAGCAGATATCAAAGGAGCTGGCTGTCATTTAGACGTTACCCCATTACATCACTGTAATCCAACATTAACTTAACCCCCCCTCCCAAGTAATATAATTCTGGATTGCAAAGTTGTGTCCAAGCATTAAGAAATAAGGCAGCCAGCGAGACAAATAATACTTTTACAAATTCATGAGACAAAACACCCACAGAAAACCGTCCATTTCATTTCTGTTTTCTCTCCCACTACCACGTATTATGGGCACATGTTAAATTTAGGATTTTCAGATATGCCATATATACGAGGCAGCCACTGAAAATATCACAACTCCATCAGGCCTTCACACAAGGCCCAAAGGCACCAGCGAAGGAGATTTTGAAAGGGGGGGGGGGTGCAATAGAGCCGTTTGTCCACTCTCCTGCTGGTTTTTGGACTCAAACTCAGCTCTTGACTGCAAGATCAAAATAATCGCCGAGATCAAGCTTCACCTTTCCTGGAGTTTGGGGTGTTGTTTAAGGTGCAAGTTAAAACGCATCCTCGAAAATCCTGCAGCACCCCAGCACGAGGGCAAAATGACATACAATGATGAAGATTCGTTTGCACGGAACGAAAAACGTTCCCTATGCCTTGCCTGGTGCAACCTCAACGCCAATCCCCAGTCTATTCCATCTAACGACAAATAAATAAATTCCACACCATATAAACCCAGAAACCTCTAAAAAGCAGTTTTTCATTTAGCATATAAGCCGCTAAACACAAAATTAACTTGACCACACTCATAAGAACAGGTTCTCTTAAGGACGACTTCCCAGAATTCCCGCAGTTGGGTTCAAACAGAACTGCAATGGCAATTATTACAGATTACCGCCACAACGTAAGGAAAATCCACGAGGCTTCGGTGTGGAATAGGAGGGGATATATGCCCTCTCAAGACGGGTAATAACACTAATGCTGACTGTAAAGGTCTCTGAAAATTTCTTCACTTTTTTTAATCAAATCCCTAATTTGCCATTTGCACAAGTATTAGTTCGTTGGAATACTTTCCTCTACCTACCTGATCTTATTCTCCATGATACACACAGATAGGTGAGAGCAAGCTTTTTTGGGGTGGGGGGGGGGGTCAGCCAGCAAGCAGCAGCTGTGGAGCCGGGGGTTAAGAGGCTTGCTTAAGAACACACGGACACATGATGATCCTGCTGAGCCAGGCCTTGAACCAGCAACCTTCCGATCATAAGCACAGAGACCTAGCCCACTGAGCCAGTTCCTGCCTGGCAGCTACATCCGATTCTCTGAACACAGACTGATTGACAACTAAAGTAGGGGGAAACTGAGCAGTGCATGCAAATGGATGATGATTTCTGCACCGAACTGAAGAAACCACTTGACAACCATAACGGAAAATGGTGGTAAGGGGTGACAAACCAAGAAATGGAGCGTAGGTCTCCTTCCAGAGGGGACCACAGTACAGGTGGAAATGCAGGCTGCATGATTTTATAGCCCTTAAACTGACTTTTGAAAAGGGCAAATTAAACGGAAGTTTTAAATATTCACAAATATGTTACCCATACAAGGTGATTTGTGCTTCTCTGCACATAGACACACGCACACGTAACACACACACACACGTAACACACACGTAACACACACGTAACACACACGTAACACACACGTATATCACGCAATTGGCGTGAATGAGTTTCATCTATGGCTGAACACTTACAGCCTCTTCTTTTGGGTGATTAACAATATAATTATTTAACCTGCTTGGCTTCTCACTAATCCGTTTTACATCATTTTCCATTGCACATTATTAGTATTATTATTATGATTATTATTATTATTACTACTATATACTGTCTTTATGAAGACTGAATAAACTATATGTTGAGATGCACAACAGATTGATTAACATACCAAAATTGCCATCCAACTAAAGCTTTATCAATATAAAGTTGATGTATGAGTACTAGAGCTACTACTGAAATGACAGTAATGATTTAACTGGACAATCAGACGTTTTCTGTAAGAGATCTGAACGTACTGACCAGAGAAGTGCTTATAATTATTTATCAATTTTGGCCTGTAGATCGGTCTTTCATTTCCTGCAGAAAAAGAAATTCATCCTGCTAAGCTGCGCCAGCACACTCAAAGTTTCACTGCTTTTTTGGAATAAAAAGAAAATGTGCAACTCAGTTTCACTTATTGTTCTGCATTGTAACTTACAATGCTGAATTTAAAGCCATATTGAGTGAATTTAAAAGGATAGGTCGTTTTTTTGTAAGATTAATAGATCTGAACATGCAGTTTGTCTTTTACTTTAAGTAGTATTTTCCTGGACAACTTTTGGTGTGGTGCCTATACTTTTACTCAAGTATGAAAACTGTGTGCTATTTTCAACACTTCTTCCCAGAATTCTGAGCGTGCGTCTCCATTTTTGTGCAGACCGGATGTACATTGGCATCGACATTCAGTGTCCGTTACGCGTGCGGATGCGCAAACGCGCGGTCCACGCGCCACCCATGATCCGGCTTGTGAACAGACATGCAAGCCTTGTCCTCGGAGAGCTCATCCTGCTTTACAGCCATCATTGTAAAAGGTCATTTCGTTTCTGTGCTGCAACTTAACTGGGGGGAAAGAAATCTCCCTGTCAAAACACCAAAGGAAATACAGGCTTAAATGTCTTATGATATCTTATATTAAGATATACCCTTGAGTTTGACCTCATGTGTAACGTATCGCCCAATCCTTTTACACAATAATATTTACTTTTAGCCGTTCAGCCGGCACTTTTCTCCACAGAATTACAATAAGTGTCTCTCCTGTGAAGAAAACAACACACTGGGAAGCTTAGCCCGATGCCCGGCATCAAGCACTAAGCAAGCCCAACGCCAAACCCATTAGCATGACGCACGTTTTTAAGTCAGTGACAGAGAATGTAAAAGCATTAAAACATCTCATTGAAACTATTAAGCGTTTTCGACGACATGTCAGAGCCTCTTTCAAGCTGCCACTCGCAATGACAAGCGTTTAAAAGCTAAACAAAAGTGAAATGGGACGTCGGCACTGAAAAACTAGGGAGATAAGTTTATTTTATACACATCAACGCAACTCATTTCTTAGACCAAGAAAATTCTGCTTAAGAGGCAAAAAAAAAAAGTCTGACATGTCTAGTTAAACCAGCAAAAAAAAAAATTGCTAGCCTTTCTCTTCAGAGGGATCGAAGCGACCACTTGCAATAAAACTACATTTATTACAGTAATAAACTAAATAGGGGCTGGAAGCAAGACTGTTTTTTCTTGTACAGGGTGTCCAATGTCCAGTTACACCACGGAATGCATTTAGTTTTAGTTTGAGACTGAGGCATGTACTGAAACGTACTCCAATCAAAACACCCAAACAATCAGATTTGAAATTTCCTGGCTTCCGGAAATTTTCGGTCATGAGAGTCGACATATGACTAATGTAAAATTTAGCCACGCGAAAACCTCAAAGGCCGAACCTAAAGACATCTTTAAAAATGGAAAACGTTTTTGTTATCCCTGCCAACCAATTCACCTAATAAAATAATAATCAAAAAACAACCCTGATAACGGAGCGCTTGTACTAATTACAGCCTGATTGCATCCGGAGGCAAAGAAACGAGACAGACGTCGTATTTCCACAACGGCACATTGCGGCACGAAGGGAAATTCAGTGTTTTGGTTTTATCCCCCTTAAACTTTTATTTCCATTAGCTTGACAGATACAATGAAGTTGTCCGAAAATAATTGTTACCGTTTCATACCGTTTTGGTATGTAGAATGACCCAGAACCTGTAGACGATCCAATTGTGGCACAAAGCATGGACTCAAGCAGAGGCGTATTTCTATATCACGTTTTAACCCTCTTCCATATCTGGGGGTGGGGTTTGAGTCTTCAACAAACGTCAAGATTCTGAAAGGGCCATACCGATAATTGGGTCACGCTCGGGGACAATCGATCGGCGGCTGGCGGAGAAGCAGCCACCGGCGCCAAGCGCTCGGAGAGCCCGCCGTGAAGATGCCGCGTTTCAGCTCCCTGTCGATTAATCCAGCTGCTGGAATGCACACTCCTCTCCAGTAGCAGCAAAGACAAAAACACGGGATAAATATAGAAACTGGAGATGATGTATCAAAAGAAATGGGAGGAAAAAGAAAAAAAAAAAAAAACGTGAGCAGGAGCTTCCGCGATGTTGTAACAAGGCATTGTAATCGTCTGCGAGGACAACCAAAGGCAAACGAGCTGAAGGAGTCCAGGCCTATCCCAGTTTCATAGGCATTTCTCTCTTATGTTGTCACAAAGAAGTTCAGTGTACCTCATGGGACACAGGATAGCCGCTTCTTTTACCATTTCTGCTTATCCCAAATTTGCCAACTGCCAAGCCTTGCACACACCCCACCGGAATACTACAATTACTACCACTTCTTATGATAGTATATGATTAGGTGATTAACTGACATTTCTATCCAAAGCCATTTAAAAGTACCCGTTTGTTCAGATTAATCATTTACCAGAGTAGCTCAGGTTAAGTACCGTGCTCAAAGAGTAGAACAGCAAGCCGCACCTGGGACTTTAACCAGCAACCTTCGGATTACAAATCTGCACCCAGCAAGTTAGCAATTGTGCTATTAAGGGAGAGCTGTAGAAATGCTATTATTGCAGGTTTGAAACCGGCCACCTAGAGAACGGATTATTAGTCTACGTACTTAACCGTTATGTTATTTACTGGCCTTAGGTGCCTTCGCCAGCAACCTATTTCTGTTTCAATCTGGAAGCTCCGTCAAGCGATACAACAACTGGGAGAGGAAAAGAATTACTCCGTGGATTTCCCAGGGCCTTAAGTCCAAAGAAGACCGGTGGCCGGCTAGCTAACCAGAGGGCTTGATTAAATATCCGAAAGAAATATATTGTAAAGCGGTACACTTTTAGTGTATAAAATTGTAACATATCAAAAATGACATTCAGGATTTTTCTGCTCGATGACATCATGAAGGGAATTATACAGGATGAGTCAGTGATGGATCCGCCATCTCATCGCCCGTCGCAAATGAAATAAAACAGCGACTCGAGCACTTTGAGAAGGAGCTTCTTGAGACTAACAATGATGTCCCCTCATACCTATTAAATGAGAAGGAGGAGGAAGGGAAAGCATTCTGAAGGCAAAAAGTGATGTAACTGCAGTTGCGCCTGTCAGCACGAGCCTCCCATTTAAAACCCACTATGCCCCTTTTGAGCTCCTGAGGGAAAAAAAAACAGCATGGATCCAGGAACACTTCCTGAAGCCTGTCAACGGAGCAGAAGAGTTTACCATGAAACACAGAGCCAGAGGAGTGAGAAGGCGCCTAACGCTACAGCCCTTCCTATACCGTTTGTTTTCCTTGTTATGAAAGTGCCAAAGCAAGGGAGGGAATTTCATAAGATGCGCTGTAGCAGGCCAGCAGTTAATTACTCTCTCGTACTGCTAGAAGCTCGGAGGTGTTTCAAACACTTAACCACCAAGAAAGCAACCAAGTTTCAGTCAGAAAGGTGCAAATGAACTCTGATAATCCCAATGCGCTACAGACGGACCGATTTGTCAGCAGGAGGCTCGACGTCAAAACCGAGGCGAGCAGCCTTGCTGCAGCATTAACGCGTCGCGCTGTGGACCGTCACAAACGCCTCGACTGAACAGTAGAGAATGGCAACACGCATCGTCTTCACCGAGTCTGGGCAGATCGATGCAGGCCAGTCATCAGGGTCACAGTGTCAAAACACAACATAAGGGGGAGAACCGGGGAGGGGAATTGATTTAACCCGACTAGCCATGGCAATACTTTGGCCACATACCACACAAAGCCTTGGGGTTTGAATCCTGGAGGTACTCCAGTGTTCTCCTGCAGTCCAAAACCATACACAATGTCTAAATCGTCTTCAGTGAGTCTGCACCCTATAGCAGCATCCTGTCAAGGACATTCCCTGCGTTGTGCCCTGCTATAGACTGGCATCCCATCCAGGGTGTCCCTTGCCTTGTGCCCCGAGATAGACTGGCATCCTGTCCAGGTAGTTTGCTTGCCCTGTTCTTCCAGGATTACGTTCCTGGCTCACCATGAGTTCATACCGACTGTCCAAAGATCCATGAAAGGACGGGATTAGCAGCCTATCGACTGGGATGAAAGCTACACCGGAAACATCACGCATTCGCACGATTTAACACTATTTAATAAATGCACATAATGTCACATCAGTCGGCAGAAGAGAAGCAGATTCTGAGAACATTCCGGAACGGTCACTGCACAAAAAAAGGAATAAAAAAAATATAAATCATCCCTTTGATGACGAACAGCTCACTGTCATTTAGAGTCAAAGTGAAACCCAGATACCTCATTTTCAGCTCATTAAAACAGTGGTGTTAAGCTCATCCTAAGGAAATCTTTCCTCTATTTTTAAAGCCCATTTACATGAAAGTACCTGCAAAATGTGTGCTTGTGTGTGGTGGGGGGAAGGGGGGCACAAACAGCCATCGCCCCCACCCGGCAGAGACCAGCAATGAGACTCCAGCAACCCCGCCACAGCCGCGCTGGCAAAGCCGCAGCCGACTTGAAAGGCACCGGCCTACACGGCACACGCTTCTCATCCCTTGCAGCCGGCCGTACTCCGGCTCAGAAATTCTTTTGATCGCGCTGCAGTATAAATCTTCACTCGACACTCAAATCATTTGGGAGGCAGCCGAAAAAATAAAATAAAATAACAAGCCGGGTTCTGATTCACCTCGTGTACGAGAGATCAGCCCTGAAAAAAAGGGAGGAGGATTTGGTGAAAGCCAAGACCACCATAAGGGTTTACCTGTACTCCTGGCTCTCTTGGTACCGCTTGCTGGGAACCACCCGTTGTGAGGCAGTCTCCATCAGAAGCTTCTGTGTCAGCCGGTTACTAGGGGTCTGGTCGCAGGGGGGCTCCACCTCTGGATCTTGCTCACAACGCCACTCCTCATCCTCGTTCAGCGTTGGCAAGTATCCCGGCAAAACCTTCCCATTCCCTGACATGGAACTCTGGTCGCTAAATAACTTGGGGCTCTCGCCACCTGTCCTGGTATATTCCAAATAGATGTCCGACTTGAGGAATAGAGGGTACGTGTTCTCCTCCATCATGGTCTGGATTTCGGTCTGGGCCTGGTCGAACATGGCGGAGTCGATGTGCATCTTCGCCACGCAGTCTTTGATGAAGCTCTTGGTGGCCGGCTTGATCTGTCGTGATACGATACCGTTGTTGTCTAGGATGTACTTCTTGTAGATGGCCTTCGCCAACTTGAGCTTCTTCTCCTCGTTGCCCTCGCTGGCCTCCAGCTTGCGGAAGCCGCTGCAGGCGAACCAGAAGTCCAGCAAGTCGGCGCACTCCTCTTGCTTGAGGAACGTCATGAAGAGGTGGATCCCATCCTGGTCGTCCAGGAGCGAGTGAAGGGATTCGGCCCATTTCAGGTAGGGTGGCGTCGGAGAGGCACTGCCCTCCGGTTCATAGCCCAGGTCCAGGTCGGGCCTCCGGGGGGTGGCCGTCGATGCCTCGTTCTTGAGGCCATCTCTGGAGGCCGAGTAGAAGCCATGGTTGTACAGTCGCACATCGCTGGACACCAACTTGCCCTCCTCCCCCGGGACAGGCGGCCTTGGGGCATCTTCAGTGAAGCTGCCCCCCAGGTCCACCGGCAACCCCTTCTCTCTCACGCTCATGCTCGTGACGTCTGCGTGCCCAGTCCCTGTTCGGCCAGAACTTCAAAACGATCGAATCCAGATTCCCGCTAATGCTGCTGCCGAAGTATTCCTCCTGAAACAAAGAAGAAAGACAAGAGGGTTCATGACACACGGTGCTGCCTTTCACCAAAACTTTGAGTGGCTCTGGGGAAACAAGACAACATCAGGTAAATCCCTTCCATTGGGGTAGACTGTACTCTCACCCACGGTCATACTTACAGCCCAAGGAACCGAAAATGGGCTGAGAGCCAGGCAAAATCAGATCAAATCAAAAATTTCATTTTATTATCATTACTGTGATTGCCAATTCATGAGAGAGGCCACAAAAATGAAATATTGAACGTATCCCAGAACACGATCCTCATTAATACCAGGCACAAAGACTTGAGGTGCGTCCAGCTTCATCCTTTGAAGATACGGAATCGCCGTAGGGAGAGCTTCAGTGCGATTTAGGGAGGCGTGTGCAAATCAACCGTCAGGATAAATAAATAAATAAATAAATAAATAAATAAATAAATGAAATACAGCGCGGTAGCGATGTCATTCCACATCACAGACCTTCAGCACTGAGCATGTGCAGAAAAACAAAGCGAACATACAGACAATACTCAACACAGAGCAAGAAACATCACTGCTGCAACTGTTTCAACAACAACTATATTCATCCACCAATTTTAAGATGGCACGTGTAGCTACCAGGGACTGAGTAGTTACTTTCTAAAAATTAACAGAATGACGGTTGTGTGGGTACTGCACACATCCGATTCACAAAACGTCCTTAGTTAATAACACAAAAACCCATGAAAGATTGCAATTCATCACCTATTCACAGCGTCCAAAAATAAGTAACAGTGAGCATCTCTCGACGACAACTGCCAAGCAAAGTCCAAACATCACAGTAATGAGAGACAAGGACCCCAGAGGCACAAGGTCTTGATAAGACTTCAGAGAAGAAAAAGAAAGCAAAGATAATGCAGTCATAATCCAGAAACCCAAATGTCTGTCATTCTGACATATCTTAGGGTCATAATGAAAATAATTACTTAACAACCACAATTATGTAATTTTGGACAGGCACATACTGTATATCAGATTCAGGGACCAATTATTTACATCATAAAACACCCTCGCTCTTTTTTTAAATTCATCCTGGGTGGATAAATTTTATGCGGGGTATGCAAGCTATTTTTATGTAGTCCACCAGCTAACGAAGCGCAAAGGCAGAATCCCGATTTGGAGTCATAGGCACCTGGATTTCCGACGTCTGCGTGTTTCCAAGGCCGGCGTCAGGCCACAGGGCGAGACAGACATCCCAAACTCAGCGGCACGCGAGCAACCTACCGCCCGCGACGTAGGAAACCCGGGAACCGAGCCGAAGAGAGGCCCTCGAGGAGAGACGAGTAGCAAGAGCTGGACATCTTCAAGGTTAAAAAAGGCAGGAGAAAGACTGAGGAGCAGCCATGACTGTGACGAAGGGATTGTGTGCAGACACACCAACTGATAACATCAGCAGATGACCTTGGCTGAAATATTTCAGCTCCTGCTGTGCGTGTGGAGGAGGGGGGGGGGGGATGGTGGACAGGGACTTGATTGTGTGCCACCCCACAGGTGGAGAAACCCAAAGGGGGAAGGGGGGGGGGGGTAGGCTTCATCTTCGACTGTTAAACCTGCACTCTCAGCAGAGCCGTCATACATTGGGATGGCCAATTGCTCCAGAGGACCATAGCTGATAGAAAACAGGAGAGACACATGGACTGTATGACATCTGCAGCTCCATGCAGATAGAGCAGAGCGATGGAGTCAATGAGGAAAGACTGCACATCATGCTGCTGCAGGAGCATCAGGGCAATAGTCACAGCCAGGTCTAAAATCCCAAATGGCACCTTCGGACTTTTGGTCTTGTTCTTGTGGAACCAACCACAATACAAAATACCAGGGCTCTTCAAATCTGGACCTCGATTCCAAATCCAGGCCTTGTTTTCAGTTTCCCCAGGTAGTTAGTTTAATAATTACTGATTCTAATTGGTCAGAGGCTTCACACCTGGCTCACAGGTAAAGGAAGGCTGGAAAACCAGAGGTGATTGAACCTTCGAGGACCGTGATTTGAATAATGGGGCAATATACTATCCACCTTCCTTCAAAGACTTTGTTGGTTGAAGCTCATCAGGCCCAAATCCCCCAAACAGCTCTGCTCTTCTTCAACTATCAACAAGTGGACTTTCAAGAGACCAACGAGGCTTCATCTACTAGACTCTTGTCGGCTAAACAGCTGGTGGAGGAGAGGGAGTTGCCAAGCCAGTAGGTCTGTAACCATTCAACCTCACAAATACATCACAACACAGGGACACTGATGACCAGAATGCCTCATCCAAAGATCATTTATTCAGTTGTGAATAATAAACCTCATATGGCTCATCCGTTCAATAACTATTTTAAAAACAAGTATGTGTCCTACAACAATGTTTTCAAAGCCAGCTGTGATGTCTCTCAAATGCCTTGAGTGTTTCTCACGGGTGTTGTTAAGGTGGATGCTGAAGGTGAATACGTACAATAAATATCGCATGCACCAGAGGCATACACTATATACAATACTTCACGTCACCTTAACAGCAGTAAGTACCAAATAATTTTTTTTTTTTCCCTTTTAACAAAGATAGACCAAATCTGATGGTACATACACTTCCGAAATATTCCTCCAAGTAGTTGCATATTGTAGAGTTAATAAGTTTAAAATTTCCTAACTGGCTGGAGACGAAGCCTTTATTTAAAGAAAAAAAATCTTTTGGGAATATCCCGACTTTAAATAAACATGCAAACGCTGTTGTGCACGACGAAGTAATGCAGAAATACTTGCATAAATATTTATAGAGACTACAGGAACTGAGCCATTGTGAAAAGATGGTTATTTACAAAAACATTACCAAGTAAAATCAGAAGCACGGCGCCCAACGGAAGGATATCTCCTTAAGTTAAAACAATAAATATTGAGTCGGCTTGAGAGATTGTTTGCTGGAAACACGTTGTGTCTTCCACACCGACAAATATCCCTGCACTAGCCGGACACTTTTATTAGAGACTTTACGTTGTCGATCCATCTTACTTAACGCCAGCTTAAATGCAAAAATGGGTCTCAAAATGTTTAAAATAACCCAGCCCGGGCAAATGCTAGCTCGCCCTTTCGCTCCGCTACAACACGATCGCGTCAGATCCAAGTTTGCATTAGCTAGCTTGCTAGGTAACTGCTTCGGGTGGGGGGAAAGAGGGGCTGGCAAAACGAGGCTTCCTGGTATTGCTTTAATTTAAGCCCAACGACCGGCTCACTTACGGCTATCAGACTGTAAACACGTAGCTAACTTACTCCTCTAATAACCAATCGCCCGTATATGTATTACATACATACTAGGCGAGCGATCTAGCCTTCAGATCCCTTGTAAATAGACGATCTACATGCAGGCCGATGCGTTTTAGCACGGGGCGATTGAGTTTGCTGGCTGACTGTAGTATTATGACACCCCCTCCACCACCACCACCACCCCTTGCCTGCCCTCGCCGGTTGCTTTGAAGTGAGCCCCACATTCATTGCATTCATGTCTTGGCCTCTCGGAGTCTCTACAGCAGAAGCGGATGGGGGGGAGGGGAAGCCGTAACAAACTCCGCACACACACATGCATATACACACATACATGCTTACATACATACATGCAATACAGCCGGCCAGGCCCTTCTTCAGCCGACTAGTGCCCTACAACTTTAAAACATTGGCAATCGCGGAGAGGCGCGTTACGGTGGACGGCTGCTGGTAGCCTCGATCGCCACACAACGAGCCTCCCTCTAAGTATAATATCGCACGATCGGGCGATCCGGCTCGATTCTACGATTGATTCAAACGCGACGCAAAGCAAAGGCACGTTTAATCCCCGGGCCACCGCAATCCTATACCCGAGCTGGAAGAAAGGAGAGGAGGGGTGTAAAAAAGTTTCGTACTTTACCTGTGAAAGCCTGCTCCCCGTTTTCGAGTGCATCGGGAATATCGGTGTATGCAGCTCGCCGCGAATCGTGTCATAGGAGCGAGTTGCAACAGTTTTAAAAATAACAAAGAAAACAAGCCGTTCTTCTCCACCTCCCCATGGCTGTCTCTCACTCTCTTATTCCGACTCCGTGTGTGAGAGTGTGTATGTATCTGTGTGCCGAACGGGAGATGCTGTACAGCGCCACGCTCGTCCGAGAAAACACACTGCCGCCCGGAAAAGGGGAGGGAGGGGGAGAGAGAGAGAGAGAGCAGAAAAAGACAGAAACGCCAGGAATTCTAAATGGTGTGCAACGTAGAGGAGAGACGGAGGCGCTTTTGTAGGGGAAAAAATGTCACATTGTAACACAGCAAGCTTCGTATTTCCGAAAAGCAGGGAGGGACGGAGTGATGTTTCTGTTTAGTTAGAAGCGGTGGACGAAATGCTGTAATCTGTCGTTAATCCCGAGCATTGGCGCACACATATGCTATATGATAGTATATTTGACATTGCGGTTAAATATGATCAGAGTTTGGACTGAGGTGGGTAATTCCGAATTAAAACTGAGACGATAATAGGACATCATTGGTAATGTTTTTTTATTTATTTAAATACTTTAATTCCACTAATGGTGTTTTAAATTGTTTGCTTAGTCTATTTATTTAAATGACGAGCACATGCACGTTTTGCATTTACCAAGAAAAAGAACAATGTTACTTAAGTTTAATCTTTGCAGCCTCGTAACATTTTGCATCCGTCTTTCCGTTCAGTTTCTGGTGGCGGGCCTAATCCTAATCAGTTCAGCTGTGCATATTGTTTCTATTATGCTTGTATTTTGCAACAAGACCGCATTGATCCGTTTCTACATTAGAATAAAGAGCTGCACTTTCGCCTCCTAAATAAGCAGCAAATACAGCGATTCCGGATGGTCAAATTCCCGAGGCATTCTGTAACAACGGCTCTGATTGTTTTTTCTTTCTTTCTTTTTTTTCTTTGGGAAATAATTGCATCACACGTTTGGCTCAATACTAGGCAGCGGTCCACGTTTTTCCAGCGGAGTCTGCGTGTGGCGAAATGCCTCCGCTGTTCATAAAACGGCGCAGACAAAGACGCCAAAACGACCTGTGGCTAAACCCCATTACCCCTTTAGCCAAAAGCAACCTCGGGAAAAAAGAAACTTAAAGGCGGTCTTGCTGAAAACATTGTAACTGAGCACCCACATTGTGTGTGAGCGCCCCGTGGAAACACACACACGTATCTGCATTTGAAAGTCTTCCTGAGTGTGAAGATGACAAAGAATTTATACCCGCCCCTATTTTATCTGTGGAGAAATGTTTGGATTTTTCTTACATCTAGGACGGAAAAAAACTACTATTGTAAGTGTATTTGTTTTTTTACGAAAGGTTTAACAATTGCAAGATTTTCATATCTTAGTTTGACACACTTAAATGTATAACATTGTATATATATTTAAAAAAACATATGTTTAAAATTTAAAATATATATATATTTTAAAAATCGTTTTTGTATTAATACATTTATATTATCATATAGCTTTGCCAATTTAAATAATTTAACTCTGCAATTAAAATACCTCATACCCTGTGCCCAGAGTAGGTCCTATCTAGTTATTCTGAAATTTGCTTTGCCATTATATAAAACAACACCAGTCCAGGTTATGTCGTGGGTTTGTGCATTTCAAATGCGAATCTATTCTGGTGCTGGAAAAACAGATGCAGCTGAGTAGCCATAAGGTCAGAACTTTGTACTAAAAGGGGACTTGGGGTAAACTCTCTGACTTATCACCAAACATTCTGTTTGCTACTTGCTTAAAGCAGAATCAGCACTATTAATATTTATCACGGCATTCTACTTATAACTTTAAAAAAAAACCTGAGAAAAACTGCAGCTTTCAGACACTGCAGGTCCTTTGCATAATTTTCGTTTTCAAGACGGCCCTGTGCACACTAAGCAAACGTTTTCCTATTTTAATATTGTACACTAATGTAGCCTAACCTTGTGCAGACACCATCAGGAGCAGCTGGATGAGTTATAAGGTAGGAATGAAGAAAAATGGCTTGTAAAGAATGTGGCGAAATAGATGGGGTGATATTACAGCTTGACGTGAGCACTCGCAGCCTTGATTGTCTTTTAGCGCAGTGAGATGCCAGAATTGTTCATTAACTGAGGGCTATGGGGGCAGCCACCTGGTCCTCGACCGCCATTGCAGTTGGTGCCCGAAGCAGGGGAGGGAGTCCCTGTTTCACTTCGGCATGGTGGTGCAACATAGAGAGAACTCGAACGTACCCTCAGATCCTCACAGGCAGAAAAAGATGTGCAGGCAGAGCAGATGAGCGTCCCCCCCCCCCCCTCCACCCCGAGACATCAAGTCTCTCAGACCTGGAAGAGTCTACTCTATAGGCAACTTGCTAGAAAGTTCTACAGCACAGGAGCACCGTTTCAGTTTGACGTGAGAGCCGACGTGATCCACTGCGGATATCACCCACGTGTCGTGATAGATCACGCCGCTGTGGATTCCATTTCCTCCAACTGAGAGTTTTGCCATAGATATTTCTGTCCGTAATGATTCTGAAAATGTCTCTATCATGAAGCCTCATCTTTATGGTGGCGGTCATAAGATGACAGGCCACGAGGGCCGCGAATGAGTTTGCAACGTGGCTTCCTGGTCCCGCTTTGGAGTGTCTCGGCCACACGGGACCCTCCAAGCTTTGCCAACATCTTGGGCACAGAGAAATAATTTTTGAGCCAAGCTACGAAAATCGATCATCTAATGATGGACAGGCACACCTTAAGATGAAATAATTTTGACGTGTTGCTGGAAACCAAGAAGAATACATTAGAAACTTCCAGAAACGTTGTGTGCGCAAGCATCCCCATTCGGATTTTTTCACAATGCAGTCAATTGTGAGAGAGTTCTCTGTGCATTAAGATCAGTTCAACAAGGGTCTGTTTAATATTTAACTTTATTGAGGAGTGCAGATGATCACATTCGTTTACTGTGGTCCGAAGACGGCTGTCCAATTCTGCACATTTCTGTTACTGTACTGCCTACATCCGTAAGGGACGTGAGAACAACAGAGGCTTTGTGAATCTTTTCATAAGTGACAGATAACGTTAATAAAACCGAAGCACGTTGTGTGTAGACCCCATCTTTCAAAAAGAGCATAAAATAAAGGCCGGCTTTGACTTCTGGGGAAGGAATTTGTAATCTAAGGATCGCTGAATTTTAGCTTCTTGGGGCTGTGCTGAGTTTTGCTCACCCACATATTACCAAGTCTTAAAAAACATAACAATTCTGTTATGGGTCAATTTGTACCGAGAGTTAATGCCCTGCCTTCTCACCCGTCACCTGTGACAACCCTGTTGACATGCAAATGTTAAATCAGAAAAGTGCACCATGACAAGAGCCTTTTGCCCAGGAGCAATGAGCAGTCTTCAGGAAAAGAGAATATTTTACCAGGTGTTGGCAAAGCTGAAAGGGCAGTATAAGAGGAGGTCACAGATCTCTGCAAAGGCCAGTAGCGGGGAATTGACTTAAGCAGAAGATGACTGGCTAACGATGAGTATTGCAGCAGGAGAGTATGACTAATATTGTTCTTTGGTTAGGCTTCGCAGGAAGCAGTTCAGCTTGTTTCATTAGAATTCAGTTTTAAAAAGGTAGTTTGACTGATGTTTTCACTCATTTAGGCAAAGATTTTGCCATTTGTGTTTTCCTTTATTAAAAAAATTATGCAATATTTCTATTTCTGTGTGTCTTCAAATGGTGGTTTAGAGGGGAAATGAACAGCAGCCTCATTTGCATAATGCTAGAGGTTTTCTCGTCAACATTACTCATCCTCTAATTTCCTTGAACCTTAACCTTAACCCTGACCTCCAACCCCTTTCGAAAAACCTTACCTGTGCATTTATTTATACTGGCATGCATTTCCAGTAACTACCTCTTTAATTTCATACTGCAGAGTCTTTAAAGCACTCTATGAAGTAATTTAAAGTGTATTCATGGCCTACAGGAATAAAAGATGAAAAATTCTTGACTTTCTGTATATTAAAAAGGAGACAAGATAAGTTGGCTGAACGCAAAGGAGATCGCAATCCTGGGCCTAGTGGTTCTGCCTTGGGACGGTTCTCAAAGCCTCCTTTGTACCTGCTGCTTAGCCAGTTTGCTTTGATTAAAGGCGCTCAAGAAACAAAACAGTCGGCCGGATGAAAAAAACCTGAAAGCTTTCTGCGCGCTCCAGCCTCGGGTTCAGGTTGCCGGCTTTATCAGCCCCAGAGAAGCGCCGGGCCAGGCAGAAAGATGCACTATCATCAAATGCACGCGCATCACCGTGGCGACGGAATGCGCTTACATCATATCTCCCGGTCCGATCGGCTCGCTGCCAGTGCTGCCCGTGAGGGCTGGGCCCTCCCGGACGAACCACAGCACCTCGCCTCCGCCAAGGCTCCTCTCTCGGCTCCCTAGAAGATACGCATCACGGACTCAGTAAAGCTAGATCCCCCCCCTCTTAAGATCGAGAAGCACAAGGGCCTGAGATTGTGTAGGTGGACCTTGGCATCTACGAGACGATCTTTGAAGCAGCTCCTGCAAATCTGCTCCAGCTTACTGGTTGATTCCCGGGCAATTTTTACGGCCCGGGCTCTGACCGTTATGCCGGAGACACGCTGCGACATCTCACCAGAATTTGGTTATTCTTTTCACAGATTATCCCATGTGAGTAAAAGCTACTGTAAAAACATTCTAACACATTTTACCTCCCTGGCAATAATTCGTACCCCAGCGAAAAAGTTTCTGGCTCCGTTGACTGCTGCTCCGCTCGCCGCCTGTAGAGGAAGCCGTGTGTATTTCGAGCGCATTTCAAATGTGCGTCTGCATACCTGTGAACAGTCACCGCTTCCCAGAGTGCGGGCATATCTACAGTTTATCTGCCAGCTGTATGCGTCTGAGTTTGCGTCTCACTGCTGAACGCCGCGCCGCGCTCAGGGTTCAGTGGATCGCTTCGAGTGATATGCTGCGTTCGGGGGGCAACCAAAAATCCTACTCTCCACGTGTGTTTGAAGTGGCAACATTTTCATACCTGGCAGCCCTAACCCTTATTCTACAAATGAGTAATTGCATCGTGCATAAATAAAATAAAAGTAATTAGTGGAACAAATGAGCGAATGGTATGCCGCTTGCGAATGAGTGCCCGACAGATAAAGGATGCCTTAGAGTAACACAGCGAATCAAGTCTGCCGGGACATCTCTGAGCCCCCGGTGACATTTCAAACATGTCAAATGTGTCTAACTGCATTTAGAAACATACGACACTGACATCCTGCCCAGGGTGAACCCCGCTTCAAAGCCTCTGCTTTCTGCAGTGGGTCCCAGCCTCAAGGACGGATGGATGGATGCGACATAATACACAAAGGTCTTCTCCAGTATTTTATCTGAAGGTAATATTTAAATAAAAAAAAAAGTGCATAGAGCCCATTAAAGAAATAAGCTTTCACAACAGAATCTATTGCGGGGTGGACCTTATTATGAGACTGTAATGTTTTCCTATTTTATTCGTAATGGCAACCGTGGGGATCACAGTTAATTTGGATGTGCTGTGTTTGCAGTCATATTTACTCCTAGTGCTGACAGGCAGGGCTGCTTAGTGTAGGATGAGCCACACGCCTCCAGACACATAAAGTCATTAAGATTCTTTACATAATGAAGTCCTAGAACTGTCGACGCTCGTTTTTTGTTTTGTTTTTTTGTATTAGGTTAGCTAAATGCAAAAAAAATAAAATAATGGATAAAATGCATTGTAGTGTTTTGGTATTGGATTTGCATTAATCTAAACAGAGTACATGCTTCTCTCAAAAATAATCACATTTAGTCGCCACCAGGCTTCTATTCTAGTGATGCTATGAATCAATATTTCCTATTTTTTACATGAAATAATTTGCTTAATTAGTAGCTATTGATTTGTAGGTAACTCGATGTTCTTGTATGGGTTTTTCGATAAAAGTAAATGTGTATGCGACAATGTAATTGTTTAAATCACTTTACATGGATCAGTGAATTTTTGTTAATGACGCTGAAGCAGATACATTGTCCTTTGTTTCCCTTGTTTTGGTAGCTCATTGCAGGAGTAGCTCCATGCAGGACGGCAAACAGCTGCGTGACGTGGGGAGTAGAGGAAGGAACGGGGGCAGAGGCGGGTTTAACAGAAGCAGCAGGGAGCAAGGAACACGAAAGGCAGATATTTTGGGGTCAGAATGGGGGGAAACACAGACGAAAACAATAAGTTTGTGGGTAGCTGATCAGGCGGCGCCGGGGGACCAGTCTCGGTACCGGGGGCTGCGTTTGTTGTTGGGGTGAATAAGCGCAAAATTCTGATTTGGACAAACGAATCAATCAGATCTTCATCCTTGGTCCCAGCACAAAGACATCTGAAGTCTTACAGTCATATTTGTAAAAGGAATATAAATTTGCAAAGATTTGCATGCTGAAGATGAAACTAGACACCTTAATTGTACATTTGTTGCATATTTATCACATATTTTTAAAATGTGACTGACAAAGTCAGTGTCCTCCATAGGTTTAGCTTATAAAATATGCAAGCGATGTGAGAATTTAAAATTTATACCAGCAGGTTTCTGAACAAGCGACCAGCAGCCTGTCAATTGGATAATGGACCAGCCTGGCTCTCTGGTCAGTTCTCCTCAGCGACTTGCATCATTACTGGGAGGCCTGTTCTGGAAATGCGCCGAGTTCCCTTTTCCTTTTTCGCGTAAGAGGGAAAGAAATGGCCAGCGCCTTTCGAGAAGCTGAAACACACGACCGCCATGAAGGGTCACAGAGACAGGCAGACTGGCCTGTGACACGTCCCAAAGGCCGCGGAGTCTCATTAAGAGGAGCATGCATACTGAGACTCAGCCTGCCAATGACGTGGACTGCTGGCGGTGTTTGCAAAGACTGCTATAGGCTGAAATCTGAGGCTGAAAGTGGCTTAGCTCGCTGTCCTGGCTCCTTCCTTCAACATTTCTCCTCAGACATTCTTTTAATGTGTTTATTTAACAAAAACAGGGCGTGCAAACAAAACTCACCTTTTCTGCAGAGTAAATGCATAACAATAGCACAGTATGCATAATACTAGCTATACTCAGTGCCCCAACTGTACATCAGTCATCCCTGTGTGATCTGAGCCTCTGTCTGGCCTTGTCTCCATGATTATCCAATTAGATTCAATTTCCAGGGTCCATCCAGGTGCCACTTCCTCTGTCTTTCTGTTCACTCCATAACCCTGGGAACCAGCCCTACAGCCCATGATGACTCAATTGATGGGTTGCCGAAATGTGTGGAAGCCATAGGCATACAGCAAATAAACCCACCCCTTTTTTTTTTTTAGAATGACAGCCCAGTGGGGTCAAGGATAAACTGAAATTAGCTGGCTTGCATTCCGGAATGGGGTTGCAGTCCTTTAACGGTTTGCCTGCAGATTCCACTTGAAGGGTCCTCGGTTTAAGAAAGAATAATTATATAAATAAAACTGCAAAAAATTGGCTTTGTTTGCCTGTTGGCCCATGAAGCAGTAACACATAGAGCCTGCGCTTTACCTTCACGGAGTAACGGCTTCTTCTCGGCATGGATCGTGGCCTTATGGGGGTTTCCATCGTCGGGTCACCGCAGGTGCAGCTTCCCACTGGGGGTGGCATGGTTCTCGTCAGCCCCGTCCCTGGCAGACCCGGCCATCCCAGGACGAGTCCCTCATCCATCCGTTTCTGAAAAGCAGCACCGGCAACAACCGTTCAGACCCTCACCAGGCGGTGCTGGTGTTTCAGAAATGTGCGCGAAGACCTTTTCTCAAGAAATGGCAGTCGGATAGACTGATGAAAACTGTAAGCCCCTTCAAAGATGACCTTACAACGCAAGGATGCATATTGATATTGCATGTGGCGTAAGGTGATTTCTTATTATAAGCGTATTGGCTGCGTTTTAATGACATTAATAATGAGATTTAACTTTAAATTTCCAACATGACCAGCTACAACTGCTCAAAATATTAATGCTCATAAAGAGCGATCGTAGGTATCATTCCTGCTGAATTTGAAGACAGATATTAGATGTATTATTTTGTATTACAGCATACAGTTGAGTGTTATGCACAATGTGAAGCGATCTGCTTCTGCACGTGGCATTGCGTGGTAGTGAGCGGCGTGTGACCGCTGGATATGCGATACAATCTGTTTCAGACTGCTAGCTCTAATTTTCCACTTCACATATCAGCTGCTCTCTATTGACACGAATCATTTGCAAGGCTCTACATTATTAGCCGTTCAAACATCATTTTGCCCTGTTGTGAAAAGAATTGCTTGAAAAGCTGGTTCTCTTCGCAGAACACATGCTATTCATGGTGCAGTCATGGTCCGCGGTCTTCAAAAACACACCTGTTCCTTCATGTGTTAGCGTGATTTGTGGCCAATTAGCTGCATTTTGCCAGCTTTGATAACAGTTATGGGACTTACACGAATCCAGCAAGCATTTTTGTTTGCCGAATGTAATCTCACACCTATATTGTTTCACCTTTTTTTTTTTACTTCAGATGTTTTTCTAAAGTCTTATTCTCAAATTACACATTCAGTAGCACCATTAAATCACTTCCCTTCACAGCCAGACCTGTTCAACATAATTCAATAGGATTTTTTCCCTCTTGAGTTACAGATTGTGTTATTCGAAACCCCCGTTTTAAATCTCGGCTCGCTTCCGCATAGCTTGTTAAGGTTGGCTTCATGAGTGCTGTTCCCAGACGCGCGCTCTATTCGCAAACCATCGAGTACAAATGCAGGAAGACACCAAGCACTTTCGCGGATAGCCCAGATGCTACGTCGCGCGCCAAGAAATAAATTCATTAATTCGTTCATTCAGAGGGTGCCAAAGCAAACAGGGCGTGTTCCGAGCAAACGCCTCGCAATCGCCTCTGATTGAGAATAAAGAGAAGGAAGGAACTGGCAGGAAAAGTGGAAAGAAAGCGGAGAAGTGCAGGGGGAAAAAAGCACTCATATCTCTGTATCTAATGTCTCAGTACCAGAATAATCTGAAAGTGCACAGGCACTCAAAAATGTACAGTCTGCTAGCTGCAAGCACCAACAAAAAATGTGGTGCACTTATAAAGTTAAAAAAGATATATCGACATATCTTTTTCACTTTATTTCGAAAGTCCATACAGATCGTCATTTCCTGTCTTATATGTGCGCCCTATAAAATGGTTGCCCTCCATATGTTTGCCAAGATAATGATTATCCAGGGCAAAAAAAACGATGCCATGATGAGGTTTTTGGGCATCCACTCATGATGAATCATGTGACTTCACGGAATAGCAGGGAATGCGGGGGTTATGGACCTGGACACCGGGAATCTGCTGTTATACTTCCAAACAGCAGGCCTGAATTTCTCCAGTAAAATATTGGGTTAGATGACTTAATTTCCTATTATGATTATTCTGCAAAAAAAAAAAAAAAGAAGGCACCGGCGGAAAAACAGAATCAAAGCCCTAATGAGAACAGATCGTATCGGTGGACGCTAGCCGCTAGCTCAGAAAAAGGCGGCGTTCTGGCGGGACTGGAGCCAAGCGCTGGAGGAGAGGATCCTGGCGAAGGCCGAGAGCCGGCAGACGCGGCGAGATCGACGGCAGTGAGCTGCCATGCTGCCGAGACCCCTGCCAGCAGTCCCATCTGATGCCATCGGCGGATCCGGCGCCCCCTCCTCACCCTTCCTCAGGCCCGGCTTTGAAGACCGGGCCCCCCACTGGGTACAAACACAAGGCCTCAGGATGGGCAGCAGTCAGCCTGTAAATCTTGGTTTGGGGGGGGGGGGGATAAACCCAACTGGTAAGCCAACCACAAGGGATGCCCTCTCCCCCACTTATCTCCAGATCAGGCGAGTCATGGGGAGCCACCTGAGCTTCCTGGTTGTGCCGACTCCTTAGAGCAGCATTTCCCAACCCAGTCCTCGGGGCCCCACAGACAGTTTTCATTTTTGCACCCCTCTACCAGGAGCTGGGAGAGAGCAAAAACGTGGTCTGTCTGGTCCCCATGGACCGGCTGGGGAAACACTGGCTTAGATGGATCCAGCGACTCTCTCGTTACCCATATGGAAGAAAACAGAAGAATCCATACATTTGTTTATCGCTTCCATTTCTGAGTGTTCAGCTGGTTAAGCTGATGGAAATATAGTCATGTTAAATCTCATGCATATAAGGTATTAAGGTTATCTGTGTTAGCTATACCTGCTAGCCCTGCAAGAATTTATACAGGACCCCGGCCTGCGCAAGGTGTTAGACAGGGCTGTGGCCTGCGCAGGGAGTTAGACAGGGCCCTAGTCTGCACAGGGACTTAGGCAGGGCTATGGCCTATGTGCAGTTACTGGGGATGATTTAATTCGATGGGAAATTTGCCTTTCTTTTTCTATTTTGTATTTTGAGTTTTGTTTTGTGTTTTGTATTTATGTTTGTTTTTGCATTTGTATTTTCACTTTTGATTTTTGAGCTCAAAGATCCGGTTCGTCTATTTTTTTTAACTTGATAACTTAGGCTTCAGCCTACATCTTTCCAGTTTTCAGACAGTGTTGAATTTTATTTGCATGAATACGGCCTTGTAATATTGTATGTGGAATCGATTATCAGGATTTTCATGTCATTATAAAAAGAACTGGAGCAAACAAACAGACAAACAGACAAATAAAACATGTCTTTTGATTGTAAGAGGAAACCAGAGCATCTAGAGGAAACCCACACGGCACATGGAGAATTTGGAAACTCCCAACACATAAGAAATGACGTGTGAGTCCTCAAAACCTGAAGGAATGAGGCAGCGATCTGCTGAGTCATCATTAAGAAAATGTACAAGCAGTCAAGTTATACTGAATGCATATTTTAACTGATTATATAATACAATAGGTTTTCACCAATATTTATTGCTAATGATTATACAATTGCCAGTGATTTGTATCAATTTAGACCAAGGGAGTATTTTGTGGTTGGATGATTAAAATATTACATATGAAGAAGAGGACCAAAGGAGAGGACTGCCCTCCACAATACAAAGCAGCTCGAAACTGCATGACAATTATAGCTGACAATATAGCAGCAGTTTTTCTGTGACAATGTGGGCGGGGCCTGCGACTGATTGGCAATGTTGGCAGCAAACCAGAGATCTAGGGCTTGATAAGCGATGCAGAGATGACAGTCACGGGGGATTGAATGTTTGCTTTGCTGCTTTTCATAAAGCAATCAGCAGACGGAGCCCTAATAATGCCAAAGCACTAATCAGTGATTGACATGTTAATATGCATTCATATTGTACAAAGTCGCATGAAGGCTATTACATTAGCACAAACAACCACATTGTCCATTAAGAACAGCAGCACTTTCCCAATTCATTCTAATTAAATTCAAGTGACCTGACAGAGACTTAGGTACTATATCTTTGAAAAAATAACTGAAAGCAGTCTGTAGCTTGTAAATAAATGACAGCAGGTTAACGTCAATAAAATCATTCAACTTTATAAACAAAGTCCTTTATACTTCTCATGTGAGCTATTTAGCAGTTATTATTTTATTTTTGGTCTACATATTTTTATGGTTATTTATACATAATTTATTTGTTATGTTTTCAGTACTTATAGCTATTATAGTAATTCAGCTGTAGAGTTGAGATTTGTGAAGATTTCAAGTGCTTTTTTTCTTCAAAATGTTCAAACGATTAAAGTAAAAAAATAAACGCTGAATTTATAAGGTTTCACATAAAACTTTTTCTTCCAAATTCTTATATTGGGAAAGGTAGGCCGAATGATAGTGAAGAGAAGAGCAATGTACTGAACTGCAAACAAGGAAGCATATAGCTTATAATTTGCATTTCATTTGTGTAGCATGCATTTCTGTCTAAAATTACGTCCATTTCTTGAGAAGGCAAGGTCATTCAGTCGGCAAAGCAGTTGGGTGTTAAGGACCTTGCTTAACTGCCCAGTGGTGACATCATCTTGCTATGTACAGGATTTGAACCAGTAGCCTTCCCACTGTAGTGTCAGTACCCACTGAGCCACGCACTGTATATAATGTAATTCAAATGCTAAAAATTATACTTAGACAGCACTATATTTATATATGTTGTTTTATCAACAAGCTAAAACATAAACATGTACTTAATGGTGGGGTATCACCATAACGTCATGTTCACAAAAGAGCTGGGACTCTGATCGAGTGCCGGCCTACGTGCTCTTGGAAACGCTCGCATCCTGCTTGGCTATCAGGTGGGGCAATAAAGGCAGAGTTCATACAAAGTGCGCCCACGATAGCGCCTACAGGGCCTGGTTGGCGTTGATAGGACTGGCTGGCATTTCCTGACACTCAAAGGCTACAACAAGGATCCCGCTTAGAGCAGCTCGTGCAGTACGGCGCCGCCACCTCTGGAGGATTCAAGGACGTGCGGCACCATAAAAGGACGGCCTGGTGTGGGCGTGGTAACGGATGATGTCACCGATTGTTTTGCACACTCAGCACCTTGCAGTCATAAAGTAAGCCTGCACTCTCTCGTGAACTTTCAGTGAGTTATTACCTCAAGCCAGTCAGCGACCCTGGCTCTGGAGAGTCACGAGGTACACTGGCTTTCACTGGCAATTAATCAGCATGGAGAGACATGCAGAAATGAAGGTAACCTGGAAGCTGTAACTACAGATTTATATCCTATTTGTGGCTCGATTTGGAGGACAATATTTTTGCTTTTCTCTCAATTTATTAGTAATTTTAAGCCCTTGTACAGGGCTAAATTACAAGTAATTTAAGGATTGATTATGATCAAATAATGAACATGATTCAATATGGCAACATATTTGAATGTCAAAGATTGTTTACGATATGTGTTGGATGATGAACTACTTAAGTAGACTGGAGTAAAGACCACTGTGCTCCGCCTTTTCCCTGCTGAAGACCCCTGATCTCTCCTCAGCGCTACACATCATTCATGGAAGACCAAAAGAGCAGCTCGCTGAATCACATATGTGTCTCTTCCAACAACATACTGTAAAACAGCCGATTGAAATTTATGCATAATGAGGGGCAGCTTCATACCAGGCATCAAGAGATCTACCCGCTCCCACTGCAAATGCGGGAATATCATTATAATAGCATTTGAATGCCATTACGCTGCCCATTCGTTTCGCTCCCTTTTGTCTCTGCATGTTGATCTGCTCTCGATCTGAATAATTTATACATTCAAAGAGATTGTTAAGTCAGGCATGCTTATAAAAATGCACATGTGCCTGCTTCAGGTGGCTGCTCACCTCCAGGGTTACGGGTTTGAATATGGCCCTGTGTGCGTGTGCCCCATTAGCCCATCGGACTGGGGGGGGGGGGGGGGGGGCTTGCCTTTTGGGGTCCTCGCTGGGGCAAAAAAGCGAGGGGGGTTTTGTTTTCCCCCTCAAAAATAAAAATTCTTTTTCACAACCAGCAGTTTCTCCT
>JAABNY020000045.1:5366473-5390112 GCA_015164015.2 Brevimyrus niger | reverse complement strand
GGGGGGGGGGGCAGCTCGGCGGCGGCGGCAGCACGCGGGACTGGCCGCCTGTGCGTTTTCCGCCGTGCCTCGCGTGCTCGGGGACAGGAAGACACGCACACTGAAAAGAAGTGACACCACAGGCTCGGATGTAACGGCAGATGGTCCTTCATTCCCGATTCATCCTAATCGGGAATTCTAGATCCCTGAAAGGGCCGATAAGCGAGTTAGCTTCAAAGACCAGTCAGGCGCATTTTCTTTTCGCATTCAATATTTCAAAAATAAACATTTCAAGATGAAAATTTTATATCCTCATCGGCAGTAAAGCTAAAGGAAATACTGTTTGCCTTCTTGCCCATTTTCTCTAATTTCCATGACAACATGTTAAGACCGCTCACAGCTAGCTTTAAGTTCTTGTTGTATGTTGGGACCTGCAACTGTCACCCTCCATTCCAAAAAGCCATGTATTGTAAAGTTATGCTCACAGTGTTAAGAACATTGAGTTTATCGAACAATCAGTCCACCAAATATATGTGTAATTATAAAAACGTAATGAAACACAGAAGCAGGGCATCAGGCTGGGTCTTTGTGTATAGACCAGAAGAGGGAAAAGATATCCACTTTAATGAAGCTTTGCCTTTCCCTGCGATCACATCTCTAATACAAATAAACAATACAGATATGTGACTAGCTTTGGTCGAAAGTACAACGACGTGGACAACCATTACTCAATGTACTCATTTCTGTGAATTTTCTACCATAATAAATCCTGACTCTCCATGGCATATTACCAAAATTCAAAGCTAAAATCGTAGCATTACCCCAAGATAATCTTACTCACAGATTTGCAGTGAATCTTGCATCAGTGTTAATGCTATGATGCTAAACAGCACTGGCTAATAATCCCAAGGATCTAAATGCTAAAACTAAAACAATCATTTCCGATTGCTGCTGTGTTTTATGTTCTATAGGTTTTTATTATCATTTTACACTGAATGATATTTATTTTATGGGTATCCTGCAGAAAGTCAACAACCTTAGTGTCTAACATCCACACTGATATTTGATTTCCAGCCAAGGTCAGTAAAAAGCACAAGTAATGCCAGTCTTCCCCAGACTAGAAAAACGACATTAGAAATACAGTTAAACTCTAAACTCTACATTTTCTGCTGAATGAAACATTGTTATGGGTAAAAATAATTTATTTATACTTCCTCTACAATGCTTCAATGAATAAGCCATATAATTATGCAGAGTTACGTAATCTAAAGGGTATAGGTGTAAATGCTTGAATGTCAGTGTTCTGCAAATGCATACTAATATTGCAGATTTCAAATAATGTTGTACAATGAAATATAGGCTACAGCAGGTTTTTTCTAATTATTTTTGTCATGATATTAATAAAACTGCGGCCTAATTTAGTTTTCAGTAATTGTTGTCCTTCATCTGTTTCACTGTTATTCCTATTTGCAATTGATGATGTTTTGGTTCAGCACAGCTATGATCTTACGTGCTGGGAAAACACTAGACATTAGTTTCAATGTGGATTATAAGCTGAATTGATATGTTTATTATTTAGTTATAAAATTAATTAATTAAAAAATCCTTCCATCTTACATGCAAGGGCCTGGAGCCTGTTTCAGTAGCTATGGGTGCAGATCAGTGGATAACCCAGGATTGAACGCCAACCCATCACAGGGCACAAACACCATTTGTACCTATGGGCAATCTGGCAACTCCAGTTCACCTTCAAACTCTGGGGCTGAAGCCAGAGAACCCATGATGGCACGTGGAGAACATGCAACCTCCACACACATAGGGCCCGCACAGAGTCTCGAACCCTGGTCACTAAGGGTGTGAGGCAGTTATGTATTATATGAATATATAATATCCATACATTCAAAAGTGGACAAGACTGGAAAACTATATAGTGCCTTCAGATTCAGAAAAGGATTGTCATAATTTCATCACTTTGCTTTCATAGTTTTATCTTGAAATATCTAGTATCACTTTCATTGAGGGGGCAACGTGTAACAGTAACTCAGCTACTATTTATGTGCACAAATCATGAACAAATATAGTAACTGCATGAAATAATGAACTGTTGTAGTTAACGATGAACGAACATGGGATCAGTGCGTAACTAACACTTAGTTTCTGCTTAATTAATACATTAAGTAAGAGTGTACTAATACATTGTGCCACCTCAAGTAAAGCCTTACCAAATATCTTGTTTATGCTCAATTATTTAAGACTGTTTTAGTATTCTTGACTGTTGTTATATTGATGTTATACAATTTTAATTTATTTTTCTCCAATAATATATTATTACAACTCTTACAGGTAAGTTCAGCTGCTTATTACATGCTCATACCATGGTGCTGACAAATTCTTGAATCTGATTGGTCAGATAGGTCGATTAATTTTCTGTGACTGTTCACAGACTGCCAGCCTAGCTAATTACAATAAAACATTGATGTGCTATTATAATTTTTAAATTCCACATATACAGTTTTAAATTAAACAAAAGTATAAAAACAAATAAATTGCTAGAAAAAAAAAACAAAAAAAAGGAACCAACACTAAATTGAGGGTTTTCTAATTATAATTCCCATTAACAATTATGGAACAAAACACCTTTGAAGAATGGGTTAAGGCCAATTTTAGACAGTCCTGCAAGAGAAAGAGGCCTGGTGACAGTAAATATTATTATAATACGTTGGCTAGCTAGCTGGATAGTTATTGCTAATTATTTCCGATGTACGCTCAGCCAGTATCGATAAACTGAGATGGCTAGCATTAGCCTACATACCTCTTTTCATGTTTCCTTTAAAAATGTTTGTTGAAAAGTTGTGCCAGCTACCTTATGGTGTTTTTGTTTTACCTGATGTCTTACACTGAAGCTCCTTAAGATTTATGTAGGCAAGCTGGACAACTGGTAATTGCTGACTTGGTAGACATGATAAGGGGCATTAGTAGACACGCACACAATGCTGGAGAAACAACGAAGTAAACACAAGGACTCAGGGCTGGGGTGTTTTGTCACCCCAACGGAAGCTGAAACTAGCCTAACATGTGAAGTCCCAGTATACTGTATCTCAAAGATATAAACCAGTATTTTGCATGCTGATCGCATTCAGATGTTCGACATTTTAAAACCACAGTTAGGCACAGTGACGTCACGTAGCTGAAACTCTCTATTTCCAGGGTTATCAACTTTGGTCAGTCAATTGGCTGGAGTGAGACTTTCAATTCGAGACACACGGATTTGCATGTATGTACGTTTTTTTTTTTACCTTGTAAATAGTCTGCAGGGTTTGCAAACTACCACAACACTTTTGATGGAGTAAATTTTAGGTTTATAATGGAATAATTTAATTTGTTGTAAGATTGCTTGTGTGAGCAATAGAGTATACAATGATCTGAAATACCTAAACAAAAAAGATGTTTGTCTTTATGATGGCCTACCTGCCTCGAATGCATTTCCCTTCTCTCATTTGATTCTATCACAAAATGCTGTTCGCAAACCAACACTTTTAACAAACTACATAATGATTACTGAATTTCATAAATGCAATATCAATACAGCACACCCGGGGTTTGGTGGCTCTGATGCTAGGAATCTGTGCAGGCAATCAGAAGGTCGCTGGTTCAAATCCTGTGAATGTCAGGTGTGAGCCTACTCCGCTGGGCCCTTGAGCAAGGCCCTTAACCTGTAATTGCTTTGTCCTGGGTATGATGTTAATCTGCATCCAGCCCTGGGGGTTGGTGGCAGGATTGTGACTCCAGTCCCCAGAAAAAAACTCACACTGTTCCAGTAGGACTAGTGTGGTGCTGAGGTATCACTCACTGCATGGCTGCACTTGGGTTCTCATCTCTGAGGTGGTTTGTTGTGTGGCGGGTGCAGTAACACGCTGCAGCCAGTGTACAATCCTTACCTCTCTTACTTGTATCACATATAAGAAACTTGCTCAGTAACTGTTATTAAGACTGGAATTTTGGAATTTGCTCTTTTGATGGATGTTGCTCCAATATGTGGATTTATGAAAAGCATTTTATGACAAGATCAGCTGACAGGAAAATGCAGGGGGCAGGGGGAGGGGGGTGCATCCTTATGCATAAGGGTATGTACCCCTTTCAAATCTGCCTACACTGAAATTGAACCAATGAAGCTTGCTCAGATACCTTTAGGTCCATTGTGTGTATTACAAAAAAAACCATGATACAATAATCTGAAAGAAAGATCCTGAGAGGGTGCATTTTACAGCAGGGTACCTGTCAGGAAATTCACCCCCTTTGAATTCTGGCTCTGTTGGTGCTACATAAACAGTGTTTATCTTCTGTATCTCCTTCTTCTTATTTTTCTTCTTCTTCCAGTGAGTATTACCCCAGAGCATCCTGACTACCTCCTAATCGATTCACAGTGCCAGGTAATACATTTTCCTTCCATGTTGTAACTTATCAGCCTGGTCAGGTCCCCTGGAATCTATCTAGGTTGGAAGCAGGATGGGATCCCTCGATGGGATGGCAGTCCATCAAATGGTGCCCATATTCGGTAAGCAGTTCCAATTAGTCTAACTTCATGTCTTCGGATTGCCACAGGGAAAACTTCACACATGCTTTCATACTTACAGATTAAAGATCAAAAATATATTATGTCAGGGACCTAACTTAGACATGCTGTAAAGGATTTTAAAATAACAGCAGAACTTTGATTTAAACCTTAAATTAATTATGCATTGAAAATATCACAGTAGCAGTTCCAAGCAAATGTTTCCACGGGAGGATCACATGGTCAATAACTGCAAATTAAGCAATTAGAATCTCAGATCAATTAGCTACTCTACTGCTGCTGCAACAGTTAATGAATTTTAGGGTCCTAATGCAATGCATCACAGAAACATCAATAAGTTCAAATGAAATTAACAATTACTTCCCATTAAGAGATGAAAACTGTTGAGTTGATAAACTTCTTACCAGAAAGCTCTGCTGTAGTACTTTTGAGGAAGGCTTAACCTGAACTGCTCCAGTAAAATATACAGTTGCAAAGATAAAGGTAAAAATATTCAGTCCCCTTCTCTCAAGTGTAGGTTCTCTGTAACTTTGAATCAATGTGAAAAGGGTGTTAGAGAATAGATCTTCAGATGGTCCCCTGCTTTATTTTCTACTGCTTCTTTCTATTATGTGGACTGGAATCCATATCCTGATGGCAATTCATATCTAATTTGTACACCCTCTCATTTCACATAGACTGATGAACCTGTGTGTACCCCCCTATTTCGCATTGTTCTGTGTTTTGTACTTGAAGTATTGCAAGACCCTCCCCTCGTCACTACCATGGTCTTGTGAGAGCATTACTGCATTACTGAACATTACTGCATTACTGAACATTACTGCACTGTGTACCTGCACATGGAGAGTATGACAATAAACCCACTTGACGTGACTTAATGTGACCTCTTCAAGGAGCCACTACACACTGGACCTCCTTTGACGTTGTTGTCAACCCCATATCTGCATGTGTCAGAGGATTTACGCCAGAAGCATTACATTCTGCAGATAAATAAGAGCTAATTAACCAAACTGCTCCTTATAACGACTTCATATGCAGTAGCATTCCCTAATTAACCCTATTTTGTTCCATGCATTCACATGGAGTTCACCTTCAAAAGCAGATTTAGTACTGTAGCAGTCTTCTTGGACCAATTTTTACAACTGAAAAACTCTATAACCCCGTCAGTCTTTTTGGAAAATGTACATCGACACGACCTGTCAGCCATCACCGTCTGCAGTGTCTAAGAGCCAAAGCCTCTCAGACTCCGTCCTGGGGTATGTGCTCATCTGGCTTCACAGCTCCAGGCGGCTCCAGCCCAAGGGGCCAATCTTGGTGTGGCCACCCCAGGGAAGCCTTTGAATCTCCAAACGGCCGGTTAACGGTTGTCCGCAGCAGAGGAGGGCCACCCCGAGGCTGGGGAACAGGAGCCGTCCTTTCCAGTTCACTGCCACCAGGAGCGCTGGCCACAGCAGAAAATGAGCACTTGTTTGGTGGCCGTGATCTGTAATTACCCGGGAATAATTTACGACCAGCTTTACAGTCCCCCGATTTCTAATTCAAAACTGACAAATTACTGACTTGCAGTATGAACTTTTTTTTTATTCTTCATTCCCCAGGCTCTCACTTCCCCACCCTGATCCTGCTGCCTCTTGATCCTTCATACAGTGCTGCCTTTTTTTTCTCTCTCTCTTTTCCTGTCGGCATCACCCAGGTATTTTATATTAATTTTGAAGATGACCTCATGGGTTGAATAAAGGTCTTCAAAATCCCAGGGAAAGGCTGCACGGATCTGTACCTACCTGCCACAGAAGGTTAGAGGCGTAAAATCCTCGCCATCCGTCTTTTGTTCACTGTTGGGCTTTGGGCCGCTTAGATCCATAAGGCAAAAGTTTGGGGGTTTGATGCTGCCAGTGGAGGCCGGGGTTTGGCATGGAAGTCTCCAAACTTGGCGCACATGGCTTACAACGAAGCAGAGGTATTCTGGCTTTATTGCCTCGTTTTGCGAAGATGAACACCACAGCATCTGTGCTGACGAGAGTTTGCTGTCAAGATGGCAGACGGCAGCTGAAGAAGTGGGAAGATTTTAGTCTGACAAAAACAACAATGCTGGATTTTCTACGCCAAAGACGAATCCTACTTTTATTATAAATTTAATACAATTTATTACCAAATAGTGGATTATTTATGTCATATTAAATGTTGCTTGTATGCTTAATAACATTGAATTTAATTCAATTTAGTGAAATATTGTAAAATTTATTTAAACAGAATCTTAAAATCTAACGGTATTAACTGATGTGTTCTGATGACATTGATATCAAGGAATATTGAAACCATGGAAAACAGTTTGAGGCTGCAAAATATTTCCAACATGTGGTTCACAGTACATCTTTCCAAAGCTGTCTTTTTTACTAAAGCGATACCTTTTCTTCCCACAGCAATTTCTCCTATTGCTTCCCCGACTGATAATAAACTCCCAACTGTTATATGGTCTGTGGAACATAATATGAGGAATGAAAGAGACAGGAAAGACAAAGTTCAAAGTTCAGGAAGTCATTTGCAGAGAGGAATTCAGAAGTTTATAGAGTACGCCGTTTATAAGTTCCTGGCACAGAGAGCTAACAGAGGAATCATTTCCTTCTCCCGGGCAAAATTGTATAGGCTTTAAAAAATGCAAGAATTCCAAGATGTTCCACCTCATGCTATGTATTACTAATAGTCTACCTTTTCAGAAAAAGTTGAAGGTACGTCTTTTTTCCTACTGCATGCTGCCGCCTGATCACTGGAAAAATACCATGCCATTTATAAACCTACACAAAGTAAAACCTTGAACAACAACATGACATCTTTGTGCCTCCAGTGGGTTTTAATGAAGTTTGTGCTCAACCACTTCTCCTTTGGACATCATGTACGCTTTCAGAAATAGACTATGCCTTCGCCACAGCGCTCCTCTGAAAAGCATCGCATTTTCTTCTCCCTCTTGACCTGAGTGAGACTCTTGGAGAACTCTGTAAACACCACACTCTTTGTTTATACGCTGAGGAATTATAACACACAGTTCAAATAAGCTAAATACATCGTTCAGCGACTAGTGAGGCAATAGTAGGATGTGAGACAGGGGATGAAGTTCAGAGCTTCATACACAGTGTAGCTGAATTTGTATGAAACCTTAATGTATTTGTGTATATAAATATGTTTTCCTGTCCACACAACTCATTGCCCATTTGCACAGCTGGATATTTTGTTAACTATTTTTTATTGTATTTTTACGTCTCCGTCTCAGCATGTTGTGTCAGATTGTCAATGCTTACATATCTTTCGTGTCCATAATTATGTTCCATATATTGCTGTTTCTTGCACTATGAAGAATGAGGTCATAATTTAATCTCAGCGTGTGACTTATGAATCATAGAGCGGAAGATGACAGTAAAGATGTTTTGATGTATAAATAAATGTAAGGCTAGTTCATGTACAGTAAGTGACATCAGAAGTGTGTTGTGGAGGTGCACAGACTTCAACGCTCATAAGGTTATTTATTTAATAGACTTGCAAGGTGTCACACCGTGGGCGTGAATATGCATGTAGATTTTGTAGAAGCGAGCATACAGCTGAAAGCAGCATCACAATTACTGCATTCAGGGCACCATAACACCACACAGGGGGACATCGGCGTCCTGCGAGTCTCTTTTCACGTGGTGCCGTTCGCATGGCGAGGCCTACCCCTGTTCACAAAAGGCCACGTTCACGTTTTCAGAAGGATTACATCCGGCAAGAACAGGCAGCTTATCTCATCTACAGACGACGGAGACCCTGACGGCCCCTTTTAAGTGGCCATTTAACCATTATTTTGTTTCGTACGCTGTGTATAACTTCATTCTACATACAGACTTGATGACAGCAGCCCAGTTCTCCTCCATGTTACAGTATCAGCAGAAGTACTCGCTGTAGGACAAAAAAGACAGGCTTCCATCCCACTAATTATAGCAAGCTGGGTGGCTTGTAATCAAATTGTAAATTGTTGACAACATTTAGGGACTGGATATTTAAAAAATGATCTTACATCTGAAAACCCACTATGTACCAAATTATTTTCTGCACTTTCAGAGATATCTGATTTATTTTTGTGTGGCTAAAAATGTTTCATTTATCAGGTGTATTTATGCCATACTTCTAAGATTTGTAAAGTTAACGTAAGAAAAGGATATTACCTCTTGACTAAATTAGCTGTTAGTCTTTTACATTGTACAAGTCAATAATTGTGTTTATCTTTGGGTAAAAGACGTAACCATTTTCAATTGTGGAAAATCAAAATTTTGAACTGAAATCCAACATGACTGTTCTACAATAATTTTAACTTTTTGTCCGTGTTCTGTCTCAGAAATCTCTTTTGCAATGAGGGTGCAACTGATATAGATCTAGTCTCAGGAAGCAAAGAAGGTAGGAAACAAAGCCGACGGGATGCCAAGACATATATTCATAAACTAAAAACAAGTATATTTAGGAATTAAATAAGAAACTGTAGAGAGGTATATAAAATATGCAATTAAAAACGTGCTGTTCCTGAGAGGTAATTATGTGATGTAACTGGCTGATGTAACAGTCATGTGTTTCCATCTCTCCAATGAATGGGCAACAAACACGTTTGAAAGCACCTACATCATCAAGCCTCCACTGTAAGTGGCACAGGTCTCTGTGACACATATCTTTCTAATGAACCGCGATTAAGAAAATTGGATTATTGTAAATAACAATTGAAACAATTATGACAGTCTGTCTAATTTTGTAAGGTTTTCAGCCTTCTCAGAGGAAATTCGAAAATAAATACATTCATTGCCAATGTGGATTCTTGGCTCTTATGGTGTCCATTAGCCATGTCTACGAAGTTACAGCCATAGTCTGTGGAGATACAACCGTTCTCTATAGAGGTACAGTCATTGTCTATGGTCACCATAAGAGCCAAGAATCCACACTGGCAATGAAAATATTTCTTTTAGAATTTCCCCTCTATTTGAGTATACATTTTAGATTAATGTTAAGATTAATGTTAATTGAATATAAAAGACAGTTTTGATGCATATTGTTAATTATCAAACCATTGAATTAGACAGAAAATTGCAATTAATTAATTGTAATTAATTTTCTCCTTAATAGTGAAGCTCCTCATTACATATACAAAAATATAAATATATACATTAATAAACAGTTCCCTACTATGTGTCACTGCTGTCTCGTTAAATATAATATAGGCCTTCTTACACATTAATAGGTTAAATTACACTATGGCCCTGCAAACGTAACTAAGTATTAGTTCCTCATTTTCTTCTGAAGTATTTACAGACAACTGCCGACAGAAACGTTCATCCCATAAAAACGCACTCGATCAACTCTCAGCTGTGTCCTTAATGAAATGTCATTACTTAGCAGGCAAAAAATAATTGTGCATTGTTTTGCCGAAGTGGCAGAACGTCTGAGGAAAGCTCAAAATTGAGGAAACGAGATAGAGAAACCCATTAACAAAGTTCTTGTGACATTTAAATGATGGACGGCCATCCTCATATTACACAATAAAAATCTGATTTTATAACAACCAGCACAGCAGAGCACCTGTAAATGTTGGCCATAAGGAACTGTAATAACGTATTTTTACTGTTTTGTATCAACCTTTGAGTAACTCCCAATACTATGTACAGTAAGTGATCTGGAGATGCATGCTAATGTAATTAAGCTTTAAGCATCTTAGGATAAAATATCATTTTCCCCACCTGGTTCAGGAATGAACAGCAGTGCTTAATATCTCTACACATCTGAGATTCCTTCTGAAATGTTCCAGACTTTCAGGAACACTAGACTACGGAACATTAATTCTAAGAAACATTTCTATGCTACTCACACATGCTACCATTAGCTAATCGGAACTCTGACTCAGATCTCGCAAGACTTCATTGTGGCTGGTGCGAAAACATCAAATGCAGGACAATACAATAATAATGCAACAACAATGAAACACAATAAATTGCAGTCAATTTATGGGCAACAACAATGGCACCCAATTACAATGGAAAACAGTGAATTAAAAACATTAACATAAACAAAGAACTATGTGGAGATGACAGTTTACAGGACAAATAAAAGTGCAAATAGCAGCAGTTTTGTTAGCTGGTGGGGAGGGGGGGCAGGGGGGGATGCATTTAAGTATATCTGTTGAACAGCTAGATGACTACAGAAAGATATAGCGATTGCTGGGGTGGGTAGGTTAACTGTGATCTTGCCCACTCTCTTGTTTTGCCCTGGAGGTGAATGAGATGTTCATTGATGGTCAGGGGCGCTTGGTCAGTCTTACCCAGCTGAAGGTTCCAATAAAGAAAGGCCTCAACCACTTTTACAATATTTACTGTCAATAGCATTGAGATCCAGGATGTTAAAAGCACACAGTCCCTCTATTCGGCAGCAGATTTGTCTATGCTAGAAGTGAATCCCACTACGGCTGTGTCCTCTGCAAGCTTCGGGATTTTGATGGATTTATCTGCAGAGGCATGTCCTGATTTAGACAAGGGAGGGGTACGCGTTTCACTTCTTTAACCAGTCACAGTCGTCATTGTATGACATCACCACATTTTCTGTTAAGTGGCAAGGTGCACAGAATTGTCAAGTACCCGTTTTATTGTGTATGCCTTTTGTTAATGGACAGACACAAAACAAAGGCAATATGGAGTAACGTAAGGGTGCATCTTTATTTCATGGTGATAATAATAATAATAATAATAATAATAATAATAAGCTGGGGGTTAAGGACCTCAATAAAAATTTTAAAAAATGAGACCAATGTGGTGATGTTGTGCTACAAAAACTGTGATTGGTTAATGAAGTGAAACGCAAGCCCCTCCCTTGTTGACCCAGACATGTATTGAACTATCATGTCCATCTGTGAAGGTATTTTTATTGTTTATGGAGTTACAGCCATTGTCTATGGAAATAAAGCCATTGTCTATGGAGGTACTGCCATTGTCTGAGGAGGTACAGCTATTCTCTGTGGAGATACAGTCATTGTCTATCAAGGTACAGCCATTGATTATGAAGGTCCAGCCATTGTCTGAAGACATACAGCCATTGTCTGTGGACATACAGCCGCATCTCGGTGGCTCGTTTTTGGTGGTTTATTATAAGCAATGGTGAGTCTATTTTTGTCATTGAGAGAAAATGACCTTTCGGCACATGTAGCATTAGCCTCAAGTAGCTAATCAGAAGTAGACGTGTTATCGCAAGGCAAAGTACGGCAATCATAGTAGAAAAAAATATATAGAGAGAAAAAAAAGAATTACTGCAGTTCTATTTTTTCCATATGTTGTCATGTTTAAAAAGATCCAAAATGAACACCGTAAGCAGACTACTTGATTACTATAAGCAAATTATTTAAACAGTATACTCTTCTGCCATTGTCTGTAGAGGTACAGTCATTGTCTATCAAGGTACAGCCATTGTCTGTGGACGTACAGCCGTTATTTGTGGAGGTACAGTCATTGTCTATAGAAGTACAGTCATTGTCTATCGAGGTACCGCCATTGACTATGGAGGTACAGCCATTGTCTGTTTATGTAGACTCATTCTTGTAGAATAGAATAGCAAGGCTGACAGTACACAGCCCTGGAGGACACCTATGCTGATGGACATGAGGTCAGATGGATGGGGAGCCAGGCTCACAGACGGCTTCCTTCCTGTCAGGAAGTCGGTAATCAGTTGAGTTAGTTCACTGGAGCAACTTTGGAAGAATACAATGGAAGGCAGAGCTGAAGTCCACACAATGCACTCCTTCTGTGCAACACTTTCAGGGTGGGGCAGGTGGAACACTTGATGCTAAAGGCTTCCCTTCGTTTAGGCAAAAATACTCACTGTGGCATTAAATTGACCTTTGTCTTGCCTATAACCCAGAGTTTTCTTCTCAGACAGCTTGAAAAGCATCCTATTTAAATGCATTCTGTTTATTTGTAGGATCTTAATTATCATCACCAATTTACTGTCTTCATTATCTTGCTACATCTTAGGCTCATATATCTTGAAATGTTCCTTCCAAAAAATACTTTTGGCTCAAATCAATTGGGATGGAAATTCACTTAGAACAGGGTTATATTCTTGCAGCCTTTCATGCCACTGACAGTGGACCGACTTAACATGATGGGATTATGGATTTGACAGTGCCGATCAATGCAGTATAACATTACTTATTTCTGTCTAGTCCCCTAGTCTCATAAGTCTGGGTTGTATGATCAGATCCCTGTAGCAGAAATGATAATGAACAATCAAAATAATGGCACATCTCCTTGTAATGTTCCTGGCTCTTTCAGTACCTCATTTATAGTCAATAAGCCAAAAAAATTCTGGCATGTTCCATCCATCTGTCTCAGATAGCCATGCCGAACACTGAAGCTATTGAGGAAATCGCAGGGCATGAAGAAGAATACAGTTTGGATGTAATGCCAGTCCATCACAGTGTCACTAATCTACCTCAGCAGCATACTGTGAGACTCAAAGAGGAAACCCATGTTAACTGAGCATGCAAACACAATACATACAAGTCCAAACACACACAGACACACAGACACACACACACACACAGAACCAAATTAACATACAGCAGGTACAGTGAAGTGGTAACCTTTTGCTGTATGGCGTCTCCTTGTAATAATGATCTCTAATCAATAATCCCCTGGCCAGCAGACTGATGCCACTGTTGGGTCTCTGACCAAGACCCTTAACCCGTTGCTCCAGAGCCCCCTGACATTGGCTGTAACCCCAAAATTTGCTCTTAACTGTAAATGTGTCTGCCTGTCTCACGTAGAAGCAGATTGGATATAGGGAAAAACTGCCTAGTTTCCCCAAAGAGAGAAACACAACTTCAGTTTTCTATTCCATCATAACAGCTGCAGTGTAAGACATAGATTTTTGTGATAAACGTAGGTGTTAGACACAATACAGGTGAGATATAAGTTGGGTGGTTTTCAGAGGGTAACTTGGCTCTCCTCAAGAAGTACTCAAATGTTATTTTATTACAAAATTATCTAAAGGAAGGTATTGAATTCAGAATCTGAATGAAAATTATAGTTTAAGTTCTGTTTGTTAGGGTAGCACTGCAATTACATTGCAATTATCTAAATGCCTCCTTAAAAAGTTTTATATGTACATTTAAACAATCTGTGTAATATTTAAGAGTTACAAGAGATAAAACGCAGGCCTAAGGAAGCACCTCTCAATTCTTGATGAGATCAGGAGATTCAGGTAAAGTGTGACAGCTCTTCTGCAAAAATGGGACAGTGTTTTTCTGTATAGAGGCAACATAAAAAATCATAAATAAATTCATTGTTACCTTTTATTCATAAGATACTACTTAAAGTAAGAAATTGTTTTTTTTTTCACTTTGGTGTTTTGCTGACCTTTGGGGGAGGGGGGAGGTCACACTAATGCATGTAGCATGATTTCAGCCCTGTTTGTTTTCATTGCTTGTTCATATTATATTAATAAAAAAAAACAAGAAAGAAGTATAGGGCAAAGCTCTAATATCCCACTTTGGCTGATGTCCTACTTTGGCTGAATTCACCCGCATTTTATTGAGGATTTCAAAATACAGTACAACTGTTTCAAACACTTTTCAAATTACAGTACTGTGCAAATTAAATTACTTAACTGTGTATGATTTTAATAGGCTATAAAACAGGACAATACAGTACATAACATTCAATTCAATTTCATTTATGCAGCGCATTTTCACAATGTTACATTGTCTCAAAGCGCTTATTGTAGCTCCACTGCTGCGTCTCGGTGGCTCGTTTTTGGTGGTTTATCATAAGCATTGATGAGTCTATATTTATCATTGAGAGAAAATGGACTTTTCGACACATGCAGCATTAGCCTTAGGTAGCTAGCCAGAAGTAGACGTGTTACCACAAGGCAAAGTACGGCAATCATAGTTTATTAAAATATAGAGAGAGAAAAAAAAGAATTGCTGCAGTTTTAATTTTTCCATATGTTTCGACATGTTTAAAAAGATCCAATATTAACATTGTAAGCAGACTACTTGATTACTATAAGCAAATTCAAATATTTATATATTTAAACAGTATTTGTACTGGAGTGATTGTCCCAAGCTTTTTGATCCATATTAGCGGTTATTCCTATAACCATGATCACTATAAGCAGTTTGTGTCACGATTGCAATCCGACGAGCAAGCAGACAGAGGAGTGGAGCCGCCAATACGGGCAAATGGGTTTATTGGGGAATCCACAGAACGACGATAGATGAACATTAATGAGAGTTCTGGGGAAAACTAACTCAGATGCACACTAAATATACAACACAGAGAAAATAACAGGCAACAGGTGATCACAATCGGGAAGTAACACAAGGTAACGAGGGAGGCGTGGCACACACAAGGATCTTATGAGCCAGGCGTGACAGTCTGTACTATTTATAACTGCGCCCGCATTATTTTTCATTTGATCTGATACTTTTTCTCAGTCATAAACAATTCTTTTGCACTTCTTTTGATAGAGAGCAGTGAAGATCCAGAACCACTAATCAAGGTCACAATCCAACCAACTCTTCCAAACCAGTAACATGTTTCCATGCATGCTGATGCCAATGTGAGGCCAATATAACAGACACGTCTCACTCTTCAGGCAGCATAATAGCTCAGTTGGAAGGTCGCTGGTTCGAATCCCATGACTGACTGTGTGATGTCACTATTGGGCCTCTGACCTTCAATTGCTCCAGGGATTGGCTGATCTGCTAAACGTAGACATCGCATTTTGTCGTTGATGATGAAATTAATATTATTTTCGGTTATCTGTTATCTTCTGAGTATATACAAAGAATTAGATATATGTATTCAGTCATTTTTAAAGAGAGCAGCGAGCATGAAGGCTGTAGCACGGAGGGAGACAGAGCAAGCCTTTGGAAGACCATGGTTCCAGGGTGTCTAAGTCACGCAGAGAGCTGCACCGTGGGAGGGTCTGCTCTTCTCAGCGGCCCTTACAAGGCCCTGTGTGACGGCAGCGTTGCCACATGTTTACACTGGCGGAATGAAAGGGACTGTCCCCAGCGTGCCTGCCAGCGCCCTGGCTTAGGCCACCAAAGCGGGAAGAAGAGGCACCATGCAGTTTTCCAGCCCCTTACCCCCGTCCCCCTCCCCACCACCCCCGGCCGCTCGAGGGCATCCAACGCGTTCATATGATCCTCCTTTGAAACATGAACCCGGCAGACAGAATAAGGAGCAGAACTGACTTTCCAGGCTTAGACCTGCAGGTTTCTCACCTGATATCCCAGCAAAATCTATACTTAAGGAGCATCACAGTGGAAACGCCTCTCTACAAACAGCTGCCTCTCCACATAGACCCGGGACTTAACGACGACAGGGTCGCCAAAGTGGTAACAGTACTGTAAAATATGAAAACCGAATTACAAGAGGATGCAGTAATAAAACAAAACACTGCAGGCCCAAGTGACGCCATCTAGGTCAAGCCAATGGGAGCTGCAGTCCGTGCCACTTTGCAGTAAAGCTCGCTTCTGACGCTTATAAATGGTAGAAATTCATTAATCATAAAACAACTGTTATAACTTGTTTATAATTGTCTATTAATGATTTACAAAGTGTTACAATCTAGTAAATAACCAAATTAAAAATCATTATTGTACATTGATGTAAAATGTCACCCTGTATTGCCACATGGTATACTTGTTTGCCATCTTAGAAGGTCACACTTGGGAAAGATCACATCACCTTGCGTTCTGGGCTTAGGGTGAGCACTAACTAAAAAGTGTCCTATAATGTAAGGGGATGAAGCTCCACGGCACAGATCAGTCCTGTGTGGCCTTGATCTCCACCAGATTTGTACCAACTGCAATTTTGCTTAGTATTTTTTATGTAACTTTTGACTGAGCGCCAACGTAATTTCTCGCAATCCTTTCAAAAGACGTAACGGTAAGTGGTCTCTTTTCACAATTTATGATTTCAGTCCATAAGTAAAAGCATGGTTGCTTATGATAATATAGAATTCAGTGATTTATTGTATGTAATTCTTGAAAAATAGTTTAAAATAGCAAAAGTAATTTCACAAAACTGCATCATCAAAGTTATACAGGACTGGTTAAGCAGACAGAAATGGCGACATTATAATTACGACGATTAAAGGCGACGGTGATGAGGGTTGCAAAATTAGATTATGAATAAATTTAAAAAATCTGAGCAGCGTCTGGGAGGCCCTGGCAAGGCTTCTGCCTGCCTGCGGGTGGCCACTTCCTGCCTGCAGGAAACTCACAAGCCTCCTCTTGGAAGCTGAGGGCGCAGGCAGTTTTCCTGTATATGTGTATCCTCCACATGGCACAATAAAAAGCACCGTGACAATCAGATGGCAGGGAAGGAACTCGTCAGAGAAACAGGAGAGGCAGGGTGAGCTTTTCCTGTTAGGGTTTGGGCTGCGCAGTAATGACTCGCTGTTATGTAAATGTTTAGATTCTCAAAATGTTTAGATGTTTGAGTAACACACCCCCGCTCCCCCCGCCCACACCCCCATACTGTTGTCCTTTGGTTCTTACTTTGTTCTTTTTTTAATACCTAATTATGGCAGCTTAATTTAGTCTCGGAGTGCAAAATGTGGGGATTTCACTCCTGCGGAAGAAATGCAAATGAGCCGTTTCTTCCTGTGTGACCCTCCCCCCTGCCCCAGGGCCGATCCGGGGAGGGCTGGTCCGTCTCGATTCCTGCCAAGGTCTACCGTAGAAGGGGAAGGTATTCTGAGCATGATGCAATCGAGCTTGACGTTCATCCACAGAAAAGGGCAATTCCTGCACACAAGGTCAGAGCGAAACATACACATTAATGAACGTCTGCACACGAGCTCGACCTCGGGTCAGCGAAGGGCATGTACGCATAAGACACATCGCATGCTGACGGACGTTTGCGGACACGCCGGGCATATGAATTCGGAATCATTCTGCCATCAGCGGAAGAGTTCTGACTGCCATCTGTTGTCGGTGCTAAATCCAGCAATAGTGCGGGAACATCCATTGGTCTCCCATAGCCTTTATCCAGTAGAGTCTTCTGGAGTCAACCCCAGAAAGCAGGGGACTCAAGGCAGGAGATTCTCAGTGTGGAATGCCAAGTTCTCACTGGCTCTCACTACCTTCAGCATATATGTAAACATATACTTTAAGTAGTAGTAGATATAGAATCATGCACAGGATGATCATCAAGTCCTCTTTCCCAGGTTGGTGGGTCTCACACACAGGCACAGACTCACAAAGTCGGCAGCCTGCTGATTTTCCAGCCGACTGTCGTCGGGCTGCAAAGATGCCCGGTTCCTCGAGAACAGAGGAAGCCAACAGGGTGGGCCAGCCTCGAGAGAGAGAGAAAGGGAGAGAGAACGAAGAAGAGACAAGTGTGAATGAAATGGAGACCGCATTGTACACTTGGTTTGCGAGGATCATGGCATCGCAAACCCATGAGACTGTCGTGGAGGGGACAGGGACTGTGGATGTTTGCCGGGAAATGGAAATGAAGGGAATCGCTTCAATTAAAGAGGGACAAAAACAAAGCCTGCGCTGAGTGTCAGGACCACCTAGGGATATGCACACTGACAACAAGGAGATTAAAGGCACCTGTCAGTGCGACAAGGGCACGAGGAGAGGGAGAGGGAGACAGCCCCGGAGCTCTGCTCTCCCCCGGCAGGAAGTGACACTCCCACAAGGAGAGATGTGACGGCTGAGCTGACGGCAGACACAGATCAAGGATGCTTAAAGCGCGCAGGTGTGCAAATGTACAGTAAGGAAAACAGGTCATTAAATTCAAAACAGGAAGCCTCACATCTCGGCGTCACCTCCCTGGTCTTGGCGGCCTTCCATAAGGCTTCTAATTGCGGGTGACGAAATTAAACTGACCTGAGCTGTTTGTCAAAAAGCGAACCCGGAGTTGCACTCACAATACTGTTTCTTAACCGATGCAGCATATACCAGAGTGGTTCCACATTTTTTGGTGGGTTTTTTTTATATGAAGTGTAACGTCCAGCCGAAAATGCAGTTGTTGAGGTACCTGCCTCAGGCGTGGTTGTTCCTTATAGCCACGCCCACCGACCAATGATTTAACTTTGCTACATAATCTCCCCCACCTCTATTCAATACATTTAATTATGATTTGTTTGGTTAGTGACTCATGTTTGAGGATTGTTTCAATTTCATTTTGATGGTCTGATTCCGATTCTCTGATTCAGCTCTGTGGTTCAGACTTGTTAGTTACAGTAGTTCTCTGTCTTTGTTTTTGGATTTATGGTTTATCTCTGTGTTCTGTATCCTGGTTACTAATCACCCAAATTTCCCTGAACTCTGTCATTAGTGATACACACTTTAACTTGATCAGCCCTGAGTACTGAGTACTGAGTACTAAGTGCTCAGAGGCTTGCTAGCTGTAGAGGAAAGGGCAGGGAGAAAAGTTTGATTACTCTCTGCTTCTGTTCTCCTGTCAAGACACAAGTGGATAATTACGGATACCACGCAATGTTCAATGCACACCTGGCAACTGGGAGGGGGTGCCAGCCCATTGCAGTGCACGCACACACACACACACACACACACACACACACACACACACACTAGGAAACTAGGAAAAACACAAAAACTGTGAAAACATGAAGACTCACAACCGGAAGCAGGATTCAAACTCCCAACCCACTGAAAATACTTGTTTTCAAGTGAAACATTCCCACATTAAAATGTACTGCAATAACATGTACATATGGGTTAAACTAGGAGCAAGGCCTGACAATTACAAGGGAGGCTCCGGCCTTAATCTGAAGACTGAGTCCTTGCTCTGATTTCTCTGTCATTTGAAAGGCGACCTGATCGGCTTAAACGTACCGCACGACTGTCACAGATGTGCCGCCTTGTGTCTTGTATGCCGGATTTTGGCATTAATTATTCTACACCTGCAATAGTCGCTGGTTAATTTTCCGCGATGCATGTCAACCTATTTCAGCCCAGCCAGATTACTGACCGGGTGTGATGCGGTAGAGTTCGTCCTAATGGACGAAATGCCAATAATCACGGCTGATTTTGATGTCTTTGCACTAACAAATGTGTGGTATGCTCTACGGGCTCCGCAGCAGCCATCCTAAATAAGAATATCTCCTGTGAAGTAGACTTTTTCCCCAAGATGTCACCCTTCTCCGATGGTTTAGTTCTGAGACTTATTTTCACACTGAACACCAGTGCTTCCTAAGGCACTTAAACAGGGCAGGTCCAAAAAAAGCAGCAGTGTATATTCATGCTGAAATGAAGCTTAGATTAAAAAAAAAAATAGGACTCTGTACTTTGTGCTTTATCCTGGGCTGAAACCAAATCTCACAGCAATTACTGTATACTATACCGCGTGTACCTGAATCTGAGATTGTTCCTGCGTCTCACAGGGGAGGGATACAAACCTTCTTCCTGTTATTAGTTTACAAGGAAACAGGAGCTGCTTCTGCTGCCTAGAGCTGAGGCCTGACAGTAAGAAACCTTGCAAGACCACTGAGTGTGAAGCTCACCGAGTATTTCAGAGTAGGCCTTTCAATTAGGAGTTTCATTATCGAGTATTTCAGAGTAGGCCTTTCAACTAGGAGTATCATTATCGAGTATTTCAGAGTAGGCCTTTCAACTAGGAGCTCCAAAGCCACATTGGCTCTTATTTCCCCCGTTCGGCTGCGTTCGCATTGTACAATCTCTGTCTGCGCCCATTTTCTAATGTCTGAATCGCGGTGATCTTGACTTGAGTCCTTTACCTTTGCTGCCCGTAATTCATTATGCTGGCTGTGAACGAAATTGTTGTGTTTTTAATTTGGAAAATGTAGCGTGAAAATGGAAATTTTCACCATAGTTCCCATAAAAGAAAAAGCAGGTTTTTTTTTTCTTACTGAAGTACTGTACAGTCTAGCTGTTGAAACTGTACAGTCCTGCTGAGGGCTTTCGAAACCCGAAATGTTTTTGAAGCTTCTGGCCTGCCACTTCTGCGATTTCTGCCTTTTTCTCTAACGTGACGCTCTGCCGACACTTTCACACCAGTGTCGTTTTTAGATGATAGAGTGTGCTCTTTAAGCGCAGGACACTGGGGGGATAGAGCGTGTATGAGACCAACTCAGCTTCAGTTCAAACGAAGTGATTAGCTGTGAGCAGTAATTAGCATAGGTGCTATTGGTGATGAATAACTTAGTGCTGTGGTAATTTTCCACATTTACAAAAGCCCCGCTCTTTTTTTCCTTCTAAAAAACAATTCTTCGCTGCCACCCGTCAAGATTTCCGTGGATGTTTTGAATTGGATGTTGTTTTTTGTTGTTGTTGCCGCAGATAAGTCCGACGCATTTAGGTATGACAGCTAGCAGGGCAGAGGAAGGCAGAAGAGAATGGATCATGCCTCTGAATACAGAATACTGGGTTACTATTCCCTCTGGCCTATGGTGTCTGGGCGTCTAATGAGAGCGAGGAACGGAAAGGCAGGCCTTCTGCCGTCTGATCAGTGCACGCGCACGTCTCGTCCTTGATGCTGGCCGCTCCTCGTGCCAGGAACGAGCCTCGCTCTCGTGTTGCGGTGAGATAAAGCGCAGGGCACAACCGAGCATGCCCGATGCCATTCATTAATGGGAAAATGACAAGAAGAGCAGGAGCCACCTTGTGTAATTACCAAAAAACTATTTGTGCCACAGAATTACAGGGGTTTCTCTGCTTGTTGCTGTTGTCACTGTTAATCTCCCATCTTCGGGCCCCTGAAGAGCGTGGCTTTGCACGTCGTTACCTGGGTGGGGATCTGGAGGCATTAGTTACGAGGACAAGTCCGTCTTCATTGAATCTTGTAGTTCCACCCCCCACCCCCCCCCCCATTCCCCACCCCAAGGTGTTAGAATAGAGCAACAATAATGCCGGAAAATGAGGAGTAACTTTGTGGGGGGGGGGGGTGTGCGGATTGGCGACAAATATCACCGGGATTTTTTTTTAAAGACAGATTTATGACAAAATCTTTCAAGTGAAATGAAGCCATTTCAATAATGCCCGACTTGCCCAAGGCGTGTTGCTCCTTCTGGCAGGTTCTTCCCCATCTCTCTGCAGCCTCCCATTTAATTAGGGCTGAAAAACAAGAGGAACAGGAGCCTGACACCTTAAAATAAACTAATGCCAGCATTTCGTCTGTTATCTTACTATGTATTTTATTTTCATTATAGAAAGTAGCACGATCAAGACCAAGAGAAAGGGGTAAAAAGTCCAAATGGATAGAAACACATCGGTTGACGGTGGCTGCTTGAAATTATACCAACAGCATCTGTTGTGCTAGTAATGAAAGATACAAATCAGAGACACAATGGTGGTAATCGGGACAACCAATTAAGAAGCAAAGCTGATGATTTGGCGAAGGAAATTGTGCCTAATATCCTTGATATCTTGGTTCACATGCATGTAAATACATGGATTCTGTATGATTGATTGAGCGTGGGTCTGTACATGTTCTACATTGGCAAACATAGGAGACGCTGGAAATTATTTCCAAAACCAAATTTTCGTGTCCATGGGTGTAGGTAAGACACGCCCTGAAACCCATTTCCAGAATTTATAGCATTTCAGTTCAGTCCATACAGCCATGGTTTCATTCTATTATACATAGCAAGCTTATACATTACTTCTGCTAAGACGGGGGGAAACACTGTAAATATTGCATTCATGATAAGCAGGGGCCTTTACATCACGCATCCTTTGAGCATGAGGGCGGCTGAGATGCTGCTAGGACTCGAAACGCGAAAACATCGCTCTCTTCGCATCAGCATCTTCAAGAAGCAAGATCCCTCCCTTATAGTTAAATTTAAAATAAACAAACTCCTGGGTTTTTTTTGAGTGCACCTCAGCTCTATAGCTGCCCTATGAACTAGATAGCGTGTTCAGGTGCATGGTAAAGCAACAGAACTAACGCGTCCCATAGCTGGTGCACAGTGCCTGAGCTCAGGTGATTAACCTAACCTAAACTGACCCTAACCTGCTGTACACATGCCACTAACCACCCACTGGTTAGTATCCAGAAATATGTGGCTCCCTGAGCACCTGAGATTTAATAAATGGTCATTTACATCCCACTGAACAGGTGCTGGTTAGTATGCAGTAATACTCAAGTCACTAATCACCTAGTGATTAATAACCAGTAACAGAGTCCACCCAGTTCACCTACTGCTTAATAAGCAGTAATACTCAAGCCACTGACTACATAGTGGTTAGTACCAAGAAACTGAGAAAACCCTGTTCATCTACTGGTTAGTTAAACAGTCATACTCAGGTCACAGAACACCTGTGGGTTGATAACCAGTTACAGAGAGAATCCTCATTTGCTGTTGGTTAATAGCCAATAAGAGAGAGCACCCTGTTAGCCACTGGTTAATAACCCATGACAGAGAGCCCCCATTCACCTGCTGGTTAATCAGCAGTAATAGTCAGGTCACTGAACATCAGTTCATTGCATACAGTGCACTTTTAAGCAACATCCTTTTCATCAAAAAAGTTCATCCTCCTTTTAAGGGGGGAGAAGCAGCTAAAAAGGAAGTTTGAAATGGCCTGCCGCTTTCAGGGAGCTCCTTTGAGGGCTGTTTTGCTTTTTGAAGGACCTCGCTCTTTGAGGTGCTGATGAACAGAGGGGGAACCGGGTCAAGGTTCTACTCACCACATCTGCACTGACTCATTCCCATTGGTAATGAGCTTTCCTTTCTTTTGAAAGCCTTTGAAACGACCTTAGGCGATCTTAGAGAACGAAAAAGGCCCGCCGGCTACTGAGCCTTTCAGTGGATTCGGGAGGGAGGCTTTGAGAGTTTCACGCATCTTCATGCATCTTTTATCCCAGGCTAAATAATGAAACGGCTCCAAGTTAGACACTATATTTTTCATAAGGAGGTAAGACAACATATTTCGTTGCTTTTTTTCGACACATATATATTAAGGCATTAGGAGAAGTACACTGTGGCCCAGTACTGGAAAAGAGTTATACATGATGAATGGATGGATGGATGGATGGATGGATGGATGGATGGATGGATGGATGGATGGATGGATGGATGGATGGAT
>JAABNY020000045.1:5337147-5351618 GCA_015164015.2 Brevimyrus niger | reverse complement strand
ACTTGTATGAGCAAGTTGTCTATATATTAATGTAGTGAGATTTTCATCCAAATCCTTGACACAAACGTAGAGCTGTTCGCTGTGGGCATGTGTGCCCCTTGTTTCCTCTCCTAAATTTCCATGCCACACTTGCAAGGGCATCCAGCCGGGCCGACTAGAAGGGACACCCCTCCGATCTGCGGACGCTGCCGTGCTCCTGACCTCAGCCAGCCAGCGCTTACCTGAGTGATTTGACGCTAAGCGTGAGGTTCGCGGGGATGAGAATCCCTGCCTCTCGATCCACGGCTGTGGTGGTCTCCCCCGACAGAACCAGATTACTCCTTTCGGGTTGAAAAGGGAGAGTCGGCCCTTGGTGACGGTGCTCGGGATCCTCTTCGTGAGTGATGGTCAGAGAGAACATCAGATGAGACTGGCCACCCCACAACCCTCACCAGGATGAGCAGTAGCAAGATGATAAAGGGATGATGATGATGATGATGATGATGATGATAGTAATTTTTGCCAATATTACTCGAATTTTCTTCAATTAATCTAACAGGTCAAGACAAACTAATATTCTTTTTCCATCTGCCGCACCTCCTATGAGTCCTGTTTCTAATCAGCTTCAGTCATATTGCTGAGGTATGATGTAAATATGAGCTGAGGCAATGTTGGACTGCAAAGCATCGTCTGTGGTCTTGTAGGTAATTGGGACATTTCTGGTTGCTTTGTGTGGGCTAATTTTGAAGGATGCCACATGTCTAGACAAAGGAACCATGGTCTGAAGTATTCATTTGTGTCCTGTTTTGTCTTATCCTACTATAACCCTATCCAAAGTATCCCGTATATCCAAAGTGATGAGCAGTCTCAGCACTCACAGAGGTCCTCTAAAGTCTTTTTAAACTGTGATGGAGTGCATTACATTGATACGGACAGATAATAAAAAATAACTAGGTTTATAAGGCTACCCAAACTGTCCCAGTATTGGCGCTTTTGATTGGCTAACTCAGTACCTAATCATCTATGCATGTGTTTATAGTCATATGAAAAGGTATATTTCAGCCAAAAAAAATTGAGTATGATTTATTTGAGTAGCATGACATTTAATCATCTGAATAGGAGTAAAGCATGAGCATCTTTAAGCAATTGAGAATATCCTAAAATATACTCTTGTTTGCGCTCTAAGTACAAAGGACATTAAGTCCTATTGAAATCAGGCAAAAATCTATCTGTGGTTTCAGCAGTGAAGGTAGTACAGGCAGTAATTAGTTATTTGGAATATTTTGCTAATAAAATACATACTAAAATGTCTGTTTCCAAGAGGGAAAATGATTGGTTGTAGTTACATTAGGAGGAGGAAAAATGAGGATCAATGGAGAAGGTATCAGGAATGAGGTGGTAGCATGGCAAACCTTTCTCTCTAACGTCACAAGACACGTGATCACCAATTACCCATTTGTTTCTGTTTATGTCTAGTACAGGCATTTTGGTGAATCACTGAAGAGTAAGAACATAGTTATTTAAATTCAAACTCAGTTCATTTAGATCTGAAGATATCTCATAATTAGATACTGTTCCAGCAGAGGGCAGCAACTTTGTATGGATCAAGTCAACAAGAAGCCAACAAGAAGTCAAACATTCAAACTTGCCACATTTTACATATTTTAAGAAAACTGACTGTATATACATCTGGTGAGGAATTTAGAGTGTGTCCTTGGAAGTGAAATGTAGATAATAATGTTTAACATCCACAGTGGCAGAAATGTAAAGCGCATTGAGACAATGTAATGTTGTGATAATGCGCTATATAAATAAATAAATAAAATTGCATTGCATAGCATTGTTAATGATCAATAATGGAGAAATCCATCCATACCTCTATTTGCTAATTTCAGTCAGGAGTTCTGGCCAAAGAGAGATCTTCTGTTATACCAGAACATGGGCTGAGATTGTGATATTCTCAAGCAGAATTATTTTCTTGTGCTATGGATTTAAAAATATTGTTATGGGGGGGGCATCACAAAGGAGGGACGATCCACGAAAGAGTTTTCTTAACAAACAGAACACAAATGGAGAAGCAGGTGGGTAAAACATGAACTAACTAAAACTAATCACAGGGGAAACTAACACCTAAACTGAGAAGACATGTGTGAACCAAGAAAGGAGTAAAACACTAATGACACAGGAACTAACACAGTAACAACTATAACGGAACAGCAGTAACACAGGCCAAACAGCCACAATGACACACTAAGGAACTGGATGAGGGCAGGAAATTAGATACACACAGATAACAAAGGCAAGGGGCAGGTGTGGAGTACTACAAACTAGGGGCAACAAAGAACAGGTGAGATCAATTAGAAAACAAGGTAAAGAAGCATTACTAATAACAGGGAACAACAATGGACCAATGCACAAATATAAAGATCAAGAATATTCAGAAACAAACAGTCAAAAATACCATCATAGTTGAAGCCGGTCTCTGGCCAGCCTCAAACCCACAACAAAAGGGAAGTCTGGGTGAAAACCACCCACTTTGCCCATTAAGCCAAGAAGTGGCAAAGGGAACAGGGCAATACTTGAAACTACCAACCCAGAAAATAACGGGAGATGGGATGACCAGCGACACCCGCTGGCCAAACAGGGAAATGACTCACGGACCAGGGCAGGACAGGAACACATATATCTTTAAAGGTAGTAGTGTAAGGTGCGTTTGCGCAGGTCGTGTGATTCAACAGCAAACCAAGATATGTCTGACTGTAACAAAATAAAGCTTCTTTGACAGGATACATTTATTTATTAAGCCTTAAAGGTGCAGGGTAGATGGGAGTTAACTGACTTGAGCAGCGCCCTTTGTCGGACAGCTATGGGAAGCGTGCATTTACACGGTTATGACGTCCTTTGAATTTCTACGAATGTCCCTTCCCAGTTTCTATATTTGGAGGTGAATTTCTAGGAAAATAAAACTGGTCAGAACTCCTTATACAGTGCCACAGGAATACGAGTCCCCCCTCCCCTTTTTAAAAGCGGCAACAAAGCTGGTGTCACCAGCGTTGCCTGTCAGAACATCTACGCAGATCGCCAGACCTCCACTTCAGCTGGAGCTTGCAAGTCGTCCTCTGACTGCATACCTTCAAAGAAGGAGACAGAATGAATCCCCGTGTACAGAGAGCGCATTGCTTGCAGTGGATTTACATTGCGAGTTGTTTTTATGAAGATCTTTTGTTTTCTTATTGGGAGCTACCCAGTTATGCCTCCCCCCTCCTTTCTTATCCCGTGGCGTGATCATGAAGAAATGTTTGAGGAGCTGGCAGCGTGTTCACGCAATGCAATGAGTCAGGACCGAGAGACTGGGAAGACCTCGGCACTGGGAGCACGCATTACCAAAGAAACAATGACAGAAAAAAATAATAAAACAAAACAGAAAACACCAGCCGATTAAATTCCAACCGCCTGCTGAATACCCTCAGGCTATCTGGGTAAGTTTCACATTATTCCGCATGCTATGCTGGTATATATACATATATATATTAAAAGTGCATCGGATGTGGATTTTAAATGCGTGCTCGCTCGCTGGCACGTCACGTCTCACACATGGTCGGGAAGGCCAGCAGGTGTGACATGATCTTCTTTTTTTCCTAATATAAATCAATAATACCCTGTACAGAAATGATATTGCCGAGACGTTTTAGATCATGCGATTTAATGCAGGAGTTATGTATTCTTATTAATAGTTGCACCAGCGTGTCGCCGCCCCGATAGTAAGGTGCTTTATCTATTTCACCCTCGCCACCCCCCTACGAGACTGGACGCAGACAGATACTGTCTGAGAGTAAGACTACCTGAAGTCTGGGATTGAAGACGGGGTCTGAGATTCAATCAGGTTAAAAGGACCACCCATGACTCCTAAATAGATATCTCTCAGACGCAGTCTGGCGTTATTAAATAGTCGCAAACATTCACAAATGAAGATTTTTTTTGTGAATAGGCGTAGGCATGATTCCTTTATATTGCTGAAAACCTATATTTTATATTTATATATATATATACATACATACATACACACACATATGCACGCATACACACGAACTATAACCAATTTTTAGTCAATAAATAAATCTACCTCTTAATATTTAATGACTTATACAAAGTAGTGGTTCGTATTGAATTAGTACACCCGATGCATCAATTTTTAACACAAGTATGAAAGTAAATTAACTTTGAAAATAAATGTTTCCATGTCCCACAGTTAGCCGTTGTTAACAGAGAAATGTACAATTATTTGCATATAACCAATGATGGTTGTGGTGCGTGTTTTTTTTTCATTCTGATTAATTTTGTATTGTAATTAAATGAGTGCCTAGTTTAAACGATCTGACGTTGGTTGAGCCTCCAGTGGCGGATGTTTATGGAAAATATTTTGATTACATGGGTTGAGTGACTTTCTAGTGGTGTCGACAGGCATCCAAAGCAGAGGGATGCCCTTTATTTTGCCGAAGGCGGTCATGTGCGTTAATGTATTCGGATGCAACAAGCCTCGGCTTCTGCTTGTGATCTCGGTTGCGGGATTTTGAGGGCGAGATGTGTTTTATTAAAATCCAACTGGCCCGCAAAGTCCCGCTTCTGGCACTCATTCAGTCAGCTTGAAGTGATTGTCCTTAACTCTTTTCCCGTTTTTTGTACTGCTTATATGGCATTTTGTGTTATACATTCTATCAGACGTCTACTTTGATGAGACGCATTCGGAATTGAATCTCGCTTTATGGAATGTGATTAAATGTCTTTATTTTATATTCCCACTCTAATCATTCATAAAGTAATGGAAGTATGAACTAAAACTTAAGTAAACTATAAACTTTTGACCAGTGGTTTCCAGCCACATTGCTTTCCCCCCAATCATCATGCTGCGTTTTGTTCCAGTTGTCAATTTAATTAGACTCGATTGGCTGATCTAAATGTCATATATATCAACAGTTACAAAGCTACAGCCTATTTGAGAAATTTTACAAGCGTCTTTGTGTTAATCAAATTCAAATAGGTGTTAAAACGGAAGGCATTTATGATGATTAATTCATGCCCTCCAACAAGAAAGTGTTAATTAATGTTAAGATAAATACTAATAATTTAGTTATTTAACGTATACATTATTTTGCCACATCCAAGTTTATATTAATATACATTGCTTTTTTAAAAATAAATGAGGCATTTTAATGTTAAATGACAAGCAGTATCAAGTAAATTATGGAATCAAAATGGAACTGCGGGGGGAGGGGGGGGGGAAATTGGGCCAATTTGTTTCACAGAAATAACAGAAGCCAAATGAAGAGTAAAGTGAAGAGTAAAGTCATTAAAAATTAGGCCTACATTTTAAAATGGGGAAACCTGCCTCTTTGTCTTTGTTAACAAATACATCCCTGAAGCTCTTCAATGCCGCAGGGAGAATGAGGGGCTTTTGGGGGCAGTTGTGTTTGAGTATCACCATCATAATGCCCCTAAAAATCCTTATTGCTCTTGCACTTATCAACTAAGCATGAGATTGCTGGCTACCTTTGTAGCCAACCAGATCACCTCATCTCCTCTTTTGTTAACATGGGATACCTTCACGAGCTTCAGATAGCTGCTGGTGGGTTCGGCCTCTTGACTTCTGAAAAATAACCTGGATACATTGCAGATTTGATATCTTATGTTCCGATTACACAGAAATAGCTTGTCGTTTCTTGCTGGCGGGTGACATGTACAGAATGATGCAGCCTGATGTCACTCCTGTATCTGAAATAGTTGTACAATGTATAGGGATGAATGACAAGCTGTGAATAGCCACATTTGGAGCTGAATTTTCTCAATAAATCATTTTCTAATTAAGCTACGGCGGAGACGAGTTATTTGTGTGTATTTGTTGGAGACCATTGATCTGTAAAAATGAGAGTATTAGTGAGGTGGTGATATGGGACATAGTGGTTTGTGATTAGCCGATAAGTGTCATTTTCTACAAGGTAGGCAGCAGGTATCGGTTATTAGCTTCTGTTGCAAAATTGTTGAATCGCATGTTTGTGCGACACCAAAAAGGAAGAGAGATTCTCAAAAAAAAAATCAGAGCTAGAGCGTGATTATTAAAAATAAATGAAGGCTAAATCTATTGAATAAAGAGCTTAAATTGTTGATAGTAAAATGTATGAATGAAACGGAGGGAAGAGGAGTTACTGCCGGACCAAAGAGGCTTATTTTAACCCCATAAACTGTGGTTCAGTTTTAATGTGCTTTATTCCTGCTAATTTTGACTGAACATGGGGATAGTCAGCTAAAATTGAGGTACTTTTACCAACTGTGTCCAACACACCCATCTTAACATATCTGCTTATGATACATGTTGGGTGAAGACTGATTCTCAGGTTGTCCTGTTTGCAGATTTTCATATGATTAAACAAACTTGTTTTTAAATGGAAAAATATATAATCACATTCCCCCTATTTTAACATGCGGGCGGACACACACAGCTTCAGCAACTAATTGAAGTTTTTCGCCATCCAGTTTAATTTGGATATAACTGCAAAAGGAAAACATGGCATCTTCAATTTGGCAGAAGTTATTTGTTGTGAGAAAATATGTACCTCTAGAATTTAAGTTGTGTTTTAATTCCAAAAATACTTGCACTTGGATTACTTTAGACATATATATTATTATTTTTTCTCTCAATAAATGAATTAGGACCCTTTTGCATATATGGAACAGTACGATTATCATACATATTGAATTGGAAACAAAACAGTATGTTTCATGAGGTCCAACCACTGGACCTTTAAAGCGTAATAATTTTAACTCACTCTTTTCTGACAGAAAAAAATGAAATTAATGGATGTATAATTCCTGCATTCAAGAAGAATATGAATTCATAAATAAAAATTACCTGCATAGATAGAACATCTCATATCTCAATTACTACACTTCATTTAATAATACCGCTATAGTAAAAGTAGCTACATACAGTACTGTACTATACCTCAAGCCAATGAGTCTGTAAAACTGCATAAGGTTTTTATGAGCAATATTAATATAGTATTCTTTATGGCAGTTCATTCATGTGTACTAGCTGTCAATAAGTGGGGCGTTCTTAACTTGGGTACTGCTTGTAGATTTAATTGATTTTTGGACTATATTCATTACAGAATTTTCTTAACTTGTTGTGGTGGGTTTAGCCTCAGGAAGTGTGTCATAAGGCCTGAATGGGGACTGCGTGGTGTTTGCAGCGAGGCAGACTTTGGTAACATATGAAATAATAGTATAAGAGTGCACAGCGCGGATAGCAGTGCTCAGCAGGCACGGCGTATACACGACCCGCGGCAAGGTCATCCATAGCCAGCCAGGATCAGCTGGGGAACTCATTATTGTCATTCAATACGTTCAACAGAGATGCGAGAAGCCTTCTGACGGAGCTGACGCGGTGCATCACGCCAGGAAAAAACGAGTTTCCACCGGTCGCGCTGTCGCAAGTTCAGGGACAGGGCTGCGGAGATGCTTGAATCACGCACCCCGAAGGCATTTCAGACCGCAGGCTTTAGGAAACACCCAAGCGAGGACTCCCTGACCTGCAGTAAAGGCATTTAGGAAAGCCACAATGAAAATAAGTTTTTACGTCTGACAGAGCGAGTGACTCCATTATGCCCGCCCGTGCACCCAGAAATACAAAAGGGGGGTGCATTTGGGCCTATGAAAGGTAATAACGGCAGCACAGTCCCCACCCCACCCCACACCTGTCACCTCTAGCCGTGAAACGAGATAGCGACAGAAAGGCCAGCTTCCGTACCAGGGCGATACGTGCGCCACTGTGGTGTCACATGGGCCAGAACGTTGCCCTTTCATTCGCTGAGAGACAACCGCCCAAAGGACACGCCCATAAGGGGAAAATCATCATGGAGGGCGGTCTCAGTGTCCGCATCACACATCCTTTTGGCCTACTTGGGCTCCCACCTGAGTCCACCCCAGAAGAAATGATAGCACTCAAAAGCCTATAGACTGGACAGTTTGGAAAGGGGGTGGGGATTCAGCACAGGAAAAACACAGACACGGCGCCTTGGCAAGTTTGTTTCCCAAAAACGTGAGCAACTCACCAGCAGCAGAGGGTGAGGAATGCACACTTTCTGCTTACCCTGCAGATTGTGCTAACAATGTTCTATGAAATTTTTTGGATTGTCACAACCACCACTTAGATTCCAGGCCTGACCAAGATATCCCAGGGCCTCACATTCCAGAGTCGGGGCTCTTATTTCTCGGATCCGACGGCTTCGAGGAGCCATTCTGAAAGGTAGGGCCGGCTTTCCTTGCACCCTGTTCACCGGTGCTGTTCTCTGCTGCCTTCAGAACACACACACAATCAGCATTTCAAACCCCGCCTCAGCCAGAACCTCTCTCGTGTGTTTAGCTCATGTTTTTGGCTTGTGGGAGTTCTACTTGCACAAAAAAGTTCTGAAGCCAGAAAATTATTTCTCCCACTGAACCAACCAGACTGTAGAGGTGGGTCCAAGACTTCCGATTGGTGAGTCCCACGTCCTCTAGTCTCTGGGACGCACCTCCTCTAAAATCTGATTGGTTCAGAGGGAAATCATTTTCGGGCCTCAGAACATTTTTCTGCAAGCAAAACTCCTACTGGTAAGTTTCTGGCACAAGGGGTCCCCAGGAAGGCAAACCCCTCAGGATTGGGCGCTAAGCTGGACCACATCAGCTCCATTAACTGCTGCCCAACTTCAGGTTAACAGTGCAGGAACAAGGCCTTATGAAATGGTTAGAAATCATTGGTCAGAGAAATCTACTTCTCACACTTGCTTTGAGCAAAGGGTGTTAAAATGACAGTAGGATGTGGACCAGGGATGTGTAGTCAAATTAAATCCTTTTGGAGGAACAAACATTTCAATTCCCCTTGTGTCACATTACTACGCGTATTTAATTTTAGCTGGGAAGCCGACCACTATGAAAATGAAAAAACGACCTCATCAGGGTGTGTAGACCGACTGGCAACGAGCTGCACTTCTCCAGAGGAGTATCTTGGATGTCAAATGAGACAAAGTGACCACCTCCTATTGACACATATCACGTGAACTTCAAGACACAGATGACAGTTGTGTTCTAAGAATCATTCTTTAATTTTTTTTTAACCCCCCCCCCCCCCCAACCCAACATGGGGAGCCTTCAGTTTCCATGATACAAAAAGAAAATACCCACATTTTATCCAGTTATGGAAAAAAAAGACATTAATCCATGGGGTGGCAATTGTAATACAACAGGACTGTATTAAATCAAAAAAAAAAAAAAAAAAAAACTTTACAAAAAAGACAGAAATAAATGGCAGCTATATATAGGGAATAAAAAAGGTCACTTTCCCTAGAGGAGATTACAATTGGCTAAAAACTGGGAGAAGTGGGGCTGAAGTCCATACACACATTTAAAAAGGAAATTCTAGCCAAATTTAAAACCTTACAGAAGCTGAATTCCACTTTACCCACGTTTACAATATTCACGCTGCATCTTTTTAAACCCACACTTTTTTCCCCCCTTCTTTCTTCAGGAGGTGCTTAAGCCAACGCTGGCATTAAGCTGGACTGCTAAGTGCGCGAGGTTAAAAGTACAGTCCTGAGACACAGACACAGTGGATATGAACAGTGCAGACTGAGTGATAACCCGCGCGCACACACACGCGCACACACGCATGGGAGTGTTAAACACTAGGTGATGAGGTCTACTCAGAACTGCAGGCGGCCATGGAAGGTCACATTCAAATATTAAATCACTGACAAGTCAAACACACACAAAAAAATTTAATTCAAAACACATGATCCCCTTTGAAAGGAAGAGTGACGGACGAGTAGAAGTGGCGTCAGGGTGACATTCTTATGGCTTTTAAAGCTGGCTTTTTTTTCTTTTCTTTTTTTTTTATTTTATTGCGGACGCTGCTGCAGAGTGCCCCGCCGCCCCCACCCCCGCGTCTACCAGACCTGTGGGACGTCAAACAGGGCCGAGGACGATGCTGTGGTCATCTCGGGAGCTATAGAAACACAAATGAAGGGGAAAAGATTCACCACACTGCGCTACTGGGGGGAGGGCGCTACATACGCTCTTCATGGCTTCGGGACAAACACACAGGCGGAGCCAAAACCGGTAGCAGCAGGACTCCATGCGATACAGCAGTCAGCCCTAAGACATGACAAAACAATCATACACGGGGTCTGCACATCTCTACCGTAAAAGGATGAGAAGATCCCCCAAGTACCAAATAAAACCGATCGGGGGAGGATGACCATAAATTCACCCCCCTCTGATGGCCAAGTTAGGCAACCAGATGGAAAGCTGGATGCGAATGCGGTGCAGCATATATGCAGCGATAAGCTGGGGGTGGGGGGGGGGGGGGGGACAGGCACCCACTTCCATAATGCTACTGTACAGCATGGGGCAAGGGCTAAGAGAAACTGAAAGAATTCCCATTGTCTGAAACATTCTTAACCCAGCCTGGCAAACAGTCATGTAGTACGAGAAGAGAACTAGGACACTGAAAAGTTTGGCACACGAAAATGTCCCAATTTGTGTCAGTGGTCTGAGTGCAGAACTGCTGGGGGGGGGGCTGCTACCCTATTCATTCAGAGCCCTTAATTTCCAAGGTGGGGGCCTAGAGAGCACCAGCCACCGGGAATCTGGTTCCGGTTACGACACACATGCCAGGAAAAGCCATTTTAATACCAATGAGCGCGTGAGCATTAACCGTAGATCCCCATGACAGTAAAACGCTCACTTAAATTGTGGTGGCACCCCCCTCCAACATTCACAGGTCAGGTTACTTTTCCACAGAGCAGGGGGTGTAAGGAGAACGGTTATATTTAGAGCGTCAGCAGAACCGTCTGTGCTGTGGATGAGAGGCTATGAGACAGGGGGGGGTCAAGTCCCTCTCTGTAGAGCCTAGACCAAAGGGTGGAATATGGGAAATTTCAAGTTTACCAAGGAGCTGACAGGTCAACTCGTCAAAATTTTTGGTTTTGTATTGTCTGGGGTGGGGGGGGTTGAAATCCTTGATAACTATAGGGCAGAAGTTAGTCACCAAGGAGACGGTATTACTCATAGCACAAGACAAATCTGTCCTTTTTCGCCTTATTTCATCATAGCCACAAACATGTGTTTAAGAGCTCATCCCTGAGCTACGATCCCCTGTTTAAGTCTTTACACTTCTCACCAAGCCACACGCACCCTTCTGAAGGGTTATACGCAAGAAGATCGCAAGGAAAACCGGGCTTTGAAGATCAGCCCAATTCATCTCAACGCCAGGGACTGCATCTTCTGAAGAACTTTAAAAGGGGTTCTGGGAGAGTCACGGAAACGGGGCTGTCGCTATAAAACGGACGCACACAGGGAACAGTTAGGCTGATCTTCCTCTGTGCACATTCAGAACACGGCAAAACCTGCTGACTAGTCACTTTAAAACAGGATAGAACTCTAACAGAATCTCTTCCCGTAAACAGCCACCCAGAATTGGTGAACAAGCACCTTTATCGTATCGGAGGGGGATGACATGAAGAAATGCCGGGGCTCAGAGGCTGCCCATACGACGGCCACGCCACACCAGCTCACCTTCAGCCTTCCTCTTGTGCTTGCGGCTCTTTCCTTGCGTGGCAGCGGCAACAGGAGCTTCGGGTTGGGGCCGGGCACTGCCAGGGGCGTCGCCCTCGTCCTCGGGCTCGTCCACGCCATCCGAAGCCTGCTCCTCCTGGATGGGGCTCATGTTTCTCCTCTCCGGCGGAGTCCTGCAAGGAATCACAGCACCAGAGATGGGGCGGCTACACCAGAGATGGGGCACAACAGCCTCTAGTCACATCAAAAAGCCACCAGTTTCAGAACCGGCACACTTTGGTTGTAAGGTTAACACAGTGAGAATTCAGTCATTTGCGGTCAGGGGGTCCCAAGACTGAATTTCTGTTATATACTCTGGGGATCCCCAAGTTTTATCCCATCTAGAGAATAATGTTGGTACTTGTGCAGCAGTGCAAGGTTGACAAAAGCACAATTTAAGAAAATGTCAGGATAAGCGTTGCATTGTGCCCAAGAAAAGAGCAAAATGATCAGTTTAGCATGAGAATTATGCCACGGTTGGAAGTCGGCCAGAGGTACATTAGTTGCCACTGCCCACAGTTTGCTCCGCTGGGCATCACGCCGCCTGGGGGGGGGAGGGAGTCAACATACTGCGATGAGAGCCAGCTGTCTTCAGGCTCGCCTCCGTACGTCTGGACACCCAGACCCTCCGCACTCTTGCTCCCAGCAGAGGCTACTGGATGACATGCAACTGAATCAGGATTTGAAACAATTTGTTCCCGAATTCCCCACAGGTTATAACCCACCTCCCACATTAAGCTTTGAGTCAGGGGATCAGGATTCTCAAACACCAGTATTGCGTATAATTTACCCAGCCAGTTACGTCTGACTCACAAGATTGTCATCATTACAAATGTTGAGGAAATCTTATTTAATGACATCGGATAAGTTTCACACACCGTCGATCCTGAGCTTTTTGCTCTGGCCTTTGTTACTGTACGATTGGTTCCAAGTGCCAATGTCATTCTCAGCATCTTCAGGTCCCTGCTCCTCCTGGATGGGGCTGATGCCCCTTTTGCCAGTGAAGGTTCTAGAACACAAAAAAAAAATCTAAATTAGAACCTTAAATGAGAGCTCTCAAGGGAAAAGATTTAGCATAACCAGCATAAGATGCTCTAAAACAGATCAGGCGATTACTATAATGGGACAAATTGAAAAATGAGATTGCACGAGTACAAAGCGGCATTGGTTGCTTGAGACCTCTAATGTTGGGGGTTAAAATCCCATCTCTGCTCAGAGTATATGGAGCTTCCACGTTCTACCAGGTACTCTAGCTCCCCCATAGTCCTAAAATGTAATACGGTTTTGCTAAAATTACCCACAGTGCATGATTATGTGTCCTGTGACAAACCGCCATCCGAAGAGTACCCAGTGCTGCATGGGATAGTCTCCAGGCTTCCCCCACAACACTGAAAAGAATTACTGGTTGGAAGATAGATGGATGGAGAGATTATATCACCAATGGTTTAGAGAACCTGCCAAGAGTATTAAAGAAAATAATAATAATGTGGGAAACACATTATCTGAAAAATACAATTCTCAAATGTACTACAGGGTTTAGGGGTAGCTAGATTTAATATGGTTAGACTTGTTAATTTAGATCTGTTCATCGATTTGCTAGATCGGCTGCAGTAACGACTAGTTAGACTGCTCCACAAGTGACCAAGAACAACAAACTAAAAGCTTTAGAAAGCTTAAAAAGCCATTAAAAAAAAAAAAAAGAATTCTGAAACATCATCCTTCACTATATACTCATGACCATCAATAGAAAGCCAGAAGATCAGAGACAGAATGCAGGCAAATATGCCGAAAGTCTGGGGCATCGTTTCCCAACCCAGCCCTCCGGGACCAAGACAGTCCGTGTTTTTGCTCCCTCCCAGTTCCTGGTAGAGGGAGCGAAAAATGTGAACCATCTGGGTATCCAAGGACTAGCTTGGGGAACACTGAAAGGGGGAACCTGTAAAAGGGTCCCCAGAGCATAATGCACATGCAGCTCAGTGGGTGCTCTTACTTGTTGTTGCTGTAGCCATAGTTGGAAATCGCAGGGGACGTGCTGTAGGGAGACTTGGTCCATCCACCTTCAGTCCATCTCCTACAGGTCTGTTTGTCCTGTCTGTTCTCCATGTACTCTGCGTAGGTCTGGATACGGTAGCTTTCAGCATAGCGGCTGGTGTTCACTGCTGCAAAGTGGCAGGGGGAAGATCCAGATGTTTGATGCCCAACAGTATCGACTGACAACATAGATGTTGAAATGCTTCAAAAGCAGCTACATTTTGTTGTACAACTCACGTCTCACTCTTAATCCAACATACTGGCAATTCATTTTTCAGGGTTGTCGGGGTGGGGCCATAATTGCAAGCAGACAGAGAATGGCCGTTTCCAAAAACTGATTTATGGACATCCTTCTAGCTCATACACAGCTCTGCAGCATATCTGAACACCTGGCATGCTTAACACTGTCTCAAGGCAACTCAAGCCATCCTGGGCCTCCAGGCAAAGATCTAGAAGGTCACTTAACATACCAATTAAGCAGACCATGAACAGGGGTCTACTGCGCACCCCCCGCCCCCAAAAAAAAAACAAATTGTTCAGTCACTGGCCATAGCACCACCGCCACAAGCCTAAGCTACATCTGGAGCCATCCACAACATATCCTGAAAAGTAGGAGTTCATGCAAACATGATCCAACAACATCTGCTTTCCATTAGGACCAGAACTGGACCACAGCCTGCTGTTGGGCCAGCGAGTCTTCTGTGTGACTCAGCTGTTCGGGGCATTTCATCAAACCGGCACATACACTATCAGAAAAGCAGTTTTCCTTATAGGAAAACGTGTTTAAATGAAGAGATCATGAGAAAATAACACAATAT
>JAABNY020000045.1:5311907-5327565 GCA_015164015.2 Brevimyrus niger | reverse complement strand
AGTTTCTTAAAGGGCTTTTTTTTTATAGGGGAATTAGTTTGGTTATGTTCAGTAATTTGACATGATACGACCAGGATCCTGCCTGGAAGGGGGGGGGGGGTATACAAGATAAAATTTTTAAAAAAGGATATTTTGCCATATTGCCCACAACAACGTTAATGGACAGAAGACAAATTTAATAAACAAAAGAACCAAAGTTGGTTGGTTACCCAGGTTCTATCCCACAAGACACGACTAATTCAAGCAAGTCACCCATTTGCCCCAAAGACGTATCCATATCATTCTCAGACAGCTTTAAAAGCAAAAACATCAACTTACAGATTTTGAAACGGCATGAATGACTCTGGAAAAGCCGACGGCATCATTGAGCTCCCCCTGCAAAGAGAAGCGCCATTAGACCCTCCAAGAGCAGCAGAATTCAACACGATCGCTGCTCACCATAGCATATGGCTCATTATGTTTCCGCAAGAGATGAATACCGCATTTTTAATTTAGTCTCCGGCATTGAGAATCACAGTTGGCCGCTTCAGAGAGGCACAACTGGTTTTCTGCTTCCTAATGCTATGCTGATATTCAATGAAAACACCTGCCCAACCACAAAAAAAGGAACTTGTAGGACTTGGGCATTAAGCCCTTATTTGCCATAAGGAGATCTAACAAACAAGCCTTTACATACAAACCAGAAGTGGAAAAGGCGGCCATGTTTTTCTACAAGGTGAACAGACAGACACCATTTTCCACCTGCTCTCTCTCCTGCTTCTCTTGCTCTCGCCTCTTTCTTTCTTCATCGTCCACCTTGCTGATCAGGATGTAGCGCTCTTTCTGAAAACAGCCATGACAAAAGGTTTTGCAGCTCAGTGATAAATAAGACAACTATCCCCTTCCATTGCAAGAGGGAGATGAAAGCCAATGCAAGTGAAACCAGCAGGAATAAGAATATGGAACAGGAATAAGATCCAATAGCTCAATGTCACAGAACAGTAAACAGAAACACTACAAAGATCACAAACAGAAGGAAAATGGACCACAGTTCAGGCCCCACACCATTCCATTCATTCAAACTCAACATGTTTTCTTTTGAAGAAATGAGTCTCATACCTTCTCATTTTCCAAAGTTTCCACATGAAGACCTTTAGGATACCTAATGAGGCACAAAAGTTATATGCAGCGCATCACACACACTACGTATGTAATGGAAAATACACCCCATTACATTCTGATCTGAAGATCCCTTCCTACATAATATAAGCTTTCAACATGAAGGTGTTTATTATGCAGTAAGAAAAGGGGCAAAGCAGAGAAGTCTTTAAGACAGACTTACTTCCAGTTTAAGGTCTGGTAGATCAGCTTCCTCTGAAAGCTACATGACATGAAGCATTATTCAGAAATGCTGAGACACTTCAGGCAAATCACTTAAAATAGAAGGCGGCGAGGGGGGGGGGCTCACCCGGTGCAAGGCTCCAAATTGACGCTTTTATCAGTACCCTTTACAAGACCCTCCACTTTCTCACTGTAAAGTTTATGGTAAAGCAACATTCAAAATAAATAAATTGTTATTTTAAACCCAATTGTGCCACCCAGCTATGACATGTTTGACATCAACAGTTGTTCATCAGCTTCAGGAACTTGGCCCACGGACACTGAACACAGACAAGTAAACCCTGGTTGCTTACACCACTTTGTTGACAAAATCCTTCTGTTCATCTGGGACATTGATAGGCCCTTTACAGGAACTGGGAGAAATGAAGGACTGGGATCCGTTGGACTGAGAGCGCCGCTCCTCAAACTGCTCCCTCAGCTGACTCTCCTCCTCCTGATTCAGGTATGGAATTCCTATAAAACAAAAAAATAAATCTCATTTAAAACCCAACATGAAAAATGGCAACTGTTAGGATATGGATGTGTGTCACTATGTAGAAAAATTCATCGAAGAATAACCATATCCCTGCAGGATCCTTGAGCATGCCACTGTTCTAGGGGTGCTGATGCTCGCCAACCCTGCTCTTATCTAAGGTTCTCTCAGTGGTGCGAACGTAAAAGACAAACCTTACCATTGCAAAACACTTTGTTGAAGTCAAATCCTTGATTGGCTAAAAAATCTATACTGGAACTCTGAAATGACATAGAAAATTCTTCAACGTCAAATTTGAGAACTGCCATACCACATGACAGAGGCAGGTCAGATGTAATTACCTGACAGACAAATTTGATGTCAGGGGAATTTCTGCTGAAAGGCTTTGGAAATATATAAAAGTTGAACGACTTGGTGAGATACCTAAGGACACAGGACAGATCAAAGACTCAGGGCATATTTAACAGAGAAATCAGAATCTTTAAAACAATTTTTAAAACACTCACTTAGACTCTGATTGGTCATATTTAAACGTGCAGAGGCCAAACTGAAAAAGCAGGAAGTCCATGGAATGCTTCGTGAGGAGAAAAGGAAAGTTAGGCGCAAACAAGCAGCTCAACACATACAATAATAAAGATGTGTGCAAATTGGGAAACAACTCTGAGGAGTCTCATGTCACGATATCAAATGTATTTAACCCAAGCGTGATTTATTTATTTATTTATTTATTTAAATTTTACCTTTTTCAGCTTCTGATAGCGTTCTTCTGGAGTATCCAAACCGTTCGTTAAAGAACTAACAGATGGTCCATCGCTTATACCTTAAAGGATGAGTATTTCAGTGAACTTGAAACGATGCACCAAAACATTGCAAACGATGCCATTCGACAATGGCTTGGCGTAACGGTAGCAACGAGCAGAAAATTTACCAGAAAATTCGCCGTCAATGGCGAGAAAATCGGCTTCTTCTATTGCGCTGTAAATGGCGTTTAAACTCTCTTTAAAATCTGTAATAAAATGTCAAATTACGATAGAAAAGACATATTGGCAGCGCATGCAAACACTGTCGTGCATGACATTCCTGCATTCATGGAGCACACTAAAAGAATTTTTTAATTAATCTGGCGAAACATGTCCCGCACGTATAAAAATACACGCAACAGCTCGTGGGACAGAAAAAGTTCATGGGGGGAGAAATCGCTTACTCTTCCTCGTCACCTCCATCCCTGCAGACCTGCAAACAAAATACCGGCAGCTTCAGCAGCTCGCTTCGTCAGAAGCGCTTTAACCTTTTTGGAGGATCACTTCCGGAGCACGCTGACCGACCACGTGGTCTACGCTGAAAGCGAAAGCGATCACGTGACAGCTTGGGTTGCCTGGGAAGCTGGACGCTAATCACGAAAGAATGTGCAGTGTAAATGGCGTAATACAGTATGACTGATTTCTTGGGTACCTGCATTAATTAAGTACCTGCAGTATTTAATTAATTTAATCATTTTTTTGCTCCATTTCCTTAGAAAGGATTCCCACTTGGATTGTTTAAGTAAATTACCCAGTTGTAAAATAAGGCTTTGGGTTTGGTAGTTGGAAAATAGCTGATAATTAACTTATTAAATCAAACAAACCATAGAATATTTATAGTGATGTAATATATATGGGAGCACATGTTACATCCATCATTTAAAAAAATTAAACACAATGTATACTGTATATGTCATGTAGCATGTGGCTCAGTGGGCTGAATGTGTGTGCTTGTATTCACAAGGTCATCAGTTCCAACCCAGCTTCAGCATGTTTGTGGGTTCTTGAGCAAGACCCTTAACCCCCAGCTCCCTGGGTGCCACCACTGGTGGCTGCCCTTCACAGACAACTTACTCTACAAAGAGTAAGTTGAGGGAGGCATAAAAGCAATTTCCACATGAGAGACAATAAAGGATGGACTATTATGCATATACTGAACTAAATACATTCAAATTATGAATACATGTTATTCTGCAAAATATATATTGTCATTCAGCAGTTGAATTTTTCAAAATGTTAACTGCTGTTTCATACATGGATACAACATTCCTTCTTGGATATTTTGGGGGTAATGGTAAGGTATAATTATATGACCATATTCTAAAATAATAAAGTAGACAAACAGTGTGATGAGTTCAGGTCTACTTTTGTTTTCAATTCTTTATAAATGAAACTGAGCTAATATTTGTTTTCTTAGACTCATTGCAGAATGCTATTAGGTAACTCAAACATGATTTCACAACAGGTATTACTTTATTGAAAGAATGTAAACCTTACAAAGGCACGTACAATGTGCTACATTGATAAGGACAGCAATTGCAGGCCCGATGTTGCAGAGTCTTTGTAAGTGTACGTCAGAAGGGACTGGAATCTGATAGCCGCGCATGTGATAACGATCTGTGCCTGGCCTTTTTGTCTGTTTTTAATCTCTCCAATCACAGGTCTATGCTTTGTGCTGGTAATGTATGCAGGGCCTGTTTTCGAATGCAGATTTTGTTTCTGTGTGACAGGAAGGAATTTCATGTAAATTACTGAATCCTCTCAGTCCAACCCAGTTTGTCTAGTCATATTGGATTATCTGAATATAAAACTCATAGTGCATGCCTACAGGGCTGAGTTAGGGTAACAGTACGTGCCAATCAGAAGTTGGGACACTCCAAACCGCCTACAAATGACAGCGATAGTGTCACATCACATGACCTGGCCACCTCATGAATCTAGCATAGAGGGGACAGTAGGGTCAACCAGTCTCTAGAGCAATTGGGCCTTGCTCAGGGGTCCATCAGTGACATTAGTCTGGCGACCCAGGGATATGAACCAGCAACCTTTTGAGTCCCAACCTACAAAGCTGCCCCCCAACAAATTAATTTTGTAATAATTTGCTTAATACTTTTTCAGTCATGTCCACGTTACGTTCTGAGAAACTGCATATTATGTGATTCGGATGTTGTGTGAACATGCATTGAACAAGGCTGTAATTATTTGTTCACATGGTGCACACGTGCGTGACACGCTTGCATTGCGTGTGACAAGCACAGAAACACGTGTGTGATGCCCTAGCCAGTTCTGCACCTGGTTGCATCTGCTACGTCCCGTTCTTAGATCGCAATCTTTCTCTATCATATCCTTATGGGCTACGGACATCAACACGAGTGGACGGTGTCCGGATGGATGTTGTACGAGATGTTATTGTATATGTTGAATGCCTTTGCAATCGTTTAAAATATGTGTAGGTGTATCCAGTGAAAATCACATGCCCAAATCATTTTATTTGGCTATTTAATGAGTCCTTTTACTAAGAAGAGTGATAATGCATTGAATGACATGCTGAAGATTTTTTTTTTGTTTACCTGCCTCAGTCTGTCAGTTTCTGTTCTCATAAGCCACCACACAGGATGAACGTGCCGGAACGTGCTTATTTATGGCTCTCAGTTTAAAAAAGGGACTATTCAGGATCAGTAAAATCATTTTTTTTCTTTTATTTTAAAGAAAGAGTCCTGATGTGTGACAGGTAGATTTCTGTACTGCTGCATTTGAATGATACAGCCCTTTAGGGAGAATACACACATTTTTTCTCAGATGCCCTAGCACCTAACTTAATGAAAGCAACCTTATCTAAATATTCTCATTACATTGATCTTGAATACAACTATTTACAGTAATTGATGAGTATCATTTATAATGTTACGTTAGAATCTTTTCATTAAATAATTTTAATTAATCTGCCTTATTTTAAATGATGTCATGATAATTCTATATTCAGGGAGGAACACTCTTCACAAAAAAGTTTTGGGTAAATATTTCAGGATTTCTGTTGTTTAATTTGAAGTACAAATTTGCTTTCATCTTCCTCGAGTTTCATCTGTGCACATGATATCCAGGCTACAATGAAGCTGACATGTTCCAAGACGGATTGTTATTGTGTTAGTAATAATTACACGTTGGGTGGTCACACCCGCATAAAAAATCAGGCCACAAGGCATATTTGCGTATGTATGGTGCTTTCTTCAAACACTTGGCAGCCTCACTGTCACAGCGGCAAAGGATCTTCTCACATCTGTCATTCAGATAATCTATAAGGAGAGAGGAAAACTGGGTGAAAATCTATAAGGAGAGAGGAAAACTGGGTGAAAATCTGTCCTGCCTCGCTGTGATGGTCTTGCCACCAACTAAGTTCAGTATCTGGTTTAAATTTAGTTGCGGTGTAATGGTTGCTACACACATTCAGTAATGCATTCAGTTACTGTGGTCAGTAGTGAAAGTAAATTCAGAAACTGGCTTACAAGCTGCTCTTTCTGACTGCAACTTTACATAACCTCCCCATATACTATTACAGGATCCCAGCATTGACAACAAAACTACGCTAACTCTGTATGGGTTTATTTAACTAATGACATTACTGCAGCAGTCTGCTACTTGTATTCACCTTCCACCTGTCCCCCATATTTTGTATCAATCTCCACTTACTCACAGCTCAAAAAACTGACTAATAAAATGTTCAGGTTACATGGTATTTTGTAAGAGCAGTAAGTTTCAAGTGAAATTTGTTTAGAAGATCCTTGCACAACACATACCGCAGTCTGCAACATTGTCGTCACACGTCCATTTATAGGTGTCAGTCTTGGTCTGACAGCCGGCGAATTCAGCTTGTTCGTAACAGCAATCATGTTTGTGACAACACCTGAATGAGGAACAGACACAATCTCCCTTTAGTACGTTCGCTTATCAGAAACAATGCCAAGCTGGTTGCGATCCACAATATTGAGATTTTTCGAATACACAACGTAGGTCTTCCTCGTTAATTAGGCTCACTACCAACTTTTATTTAGAGTAGCAATCGGAATGTGGTGGTTCAGCATCATTGAACAGGCGAGAAAAACATTTGGGGATGGAGTCATAAAAATCAATTTAATTACAGTCCACTGTGCCACAGAAATGACAGACACAGCATAGTAGTAGTTTTGTCTCATGCCACACTAGTGCCTAACCTCAACTATACAGGGGCTGAGTGGCAGATGAGGCAGCCACAGTGGGCCTCAGCAGGGTTTAAATATAGATGGAGCCTGATGGAACTCAGATTCACCCCCTCGTGTCCAAATCTCACCCAACTCTCTCGATTGGGTGAGATATTCCTTAACACCCCTGATTTATTTCGCTTTCTGTACTGCTGACAAAACTTCCCTTGCTATCTAGACTTCAAAATTGTGATCATAAATACATATGCTAACTGATGCACAGATGCATCATGATATCACTAATGTATCATTATGAATGTTTAAACACTGACTCTAATTCAATCTGCTAGGACTTTCACGGCCTCCTAATTAGATGGACCTGTCTATTTTGGGCTAAAAACAGGAATTCCAGAGTGGGGCCAAGGATGTGGGAACGATGGGTGTGCCTGAATCCCGTTAAGTGGAACGTCAAAACCTCAGGAACCCGCACGCAAAATTAAACACTCCGCTCTACAAACCCATGCTATTGCACCCAGATTTTAGGTATATTTATACAGCTAGAAATTTGTGGCCACGAAACTTAGGTTTCTATCTTGCAAAAACACATAATTAGAAATAATACCAATCATCATCAGGTGTCTATAAGTTATTGCTTGTCGCCGGCCCCCAGTGCCGCCTTACCAGTCCGCCCGGTCCCGGGGCCAGCCTTGGCCCCCCAGGCCACAATAGCAACCGTACATCATATATGCCAGGGCAGACTTCCCCGTGCTGCACTTGATGACCCCAGCCAGCTCCAGCAAGCCTCTCTTACTCCGCTGGTACCTGCCCGGAGACAGGAAGGCCATGTGCACTGTAACAAAGATCACAAATGACAATTTATTATAATGCTTTTTATAATGTTATTATAGCACTATAATGCTATTATGATGTCATTGTCATGTTCTTATACTGTTTCCCCTAGGATTGTTGCTCTGTCTTCCCTCTGGTAAATGCTACAGGTCCATAAAAATTGACTCAACTCTCCAAATACCATTTTGCTTATTAATCATAAATTTAATTAACTTTGCAAAATAGAGCACCTTGCAATCACACGCTAATAACTGTTTCTTAACTATGCAGCACGTAACTTCTTAAAGTAATATTGTACATAATGTGCTGTATTGTATATTTTACTGCATTGAACATTGTACAATATGATGTGTCATATGTCCCCTGAGGGTAATATTTTTTGTATTATCGTAATATTTGTTCATTGTATTCTCTGTAAACAATTCACTACAGCAAGTTCCTGAGACATGTGGTGTCACTGGATAATAAAGTCTGAGTCTTATTCTCCCAGTCCTCTGTTCATCTTAAAATGTACATTTGAGTTGAGTACACTGAACTACAGTGGTTAGACTCAAAGAAAATCAGGAATCCTCTTAATGCATAATGCTTATGTTGCATGCAGCAATGAGAGTATTAGCTGTTGAGGAGGGACGGGTCAGATTATATACTACAGTACGTTGGAATGGCCAACGTCAATCACTGTTTAGTAGGTCTTACACCTTCTCCATCTGCAGGAGCCTCACGGAGGTGCCGACTCAAAGTCTCTATAAATTATTGCTTCGTTAGGGGTTCTGGTGTGATAGATTTCTTCAGCGAAACCTCAGGTTCTTTCAGTTGAATAATGAGGCAGGTTCCTTAAGCTTAAGCAGTTTATTAAGGCAGAATGAAGAAGTTACAGAAAGATGCAGACTCCTGGAGCCGGGGAGGGGGGGGGGGGGTCAGACGGCCTTGGCGGGAGTAAGTTGTATGAGAGGCAAAGAACATGATGAGCGAGTAGCAAGGAGAGAAAGAAATATAAAAATACAGTGTGTTACAGTGTGGTATGCCAGCTGCTCATCTGCAGACAGAAGAGCCCACCAGAGGGTTATTAACTCAAATAATAAAATGCCAACGGCTGCCCTCTGCCATCCCTGGGTTCCATCGCCAGCTCCCACTGCCCCTCCAGAGCCTAAAACATCGTCAGAGACTCTGTCCATCCCACACACCATATGTCAGACCTGCAGGCCTCTGTAGGTCCATCGAAACACGCACTTCCAGACTCAAAGACAGCTTCTTGCCTTGGGCCATAAGACCACTAAACAACAGCAAAAATTTATCTGTGTACAATATCAGTCTTTGGTGATAAAAAAACAGTGTAATAATAAAAATATTTACTACCTATGGCTGGCTGTTATTACAAATGCATATATACATACAAGTATTTATTTGTAACTCAGATTTTTTCTGTTTTTTTATTTCTTTATCTTTTCACTATTCTATTCTGTTCTATTCTATTTAAAAATCACAGACACAAAGTGCTCACCTGGTTGGTTGAAAGAAACCTTTGGCTTGGATTTGTACTTTTTGGAGCTTAACTTTCCACCTCTGTCTGTAATGGATTACTTTACTGAGAGAGTTCCCCAAACACTGATTATTTGTGCCCTGTCAAGTTAAGAGTTACCGGCATTTCTACTAAGGATAATATTTCAGGGGAACTGTGGTTTATTACAGCTGCAAAACAACTTTCCTAAAACAGAACAATCTGTGTTTGCTTTGAAAAACACAGCTCTCATTATGGACTGAGAATTTTTGTGTGTTCGGATAGTGCAGTAATCTAAGCGAATGTTCGTCCAAGTTTACTACGCTTCTGAAACCAAATGTTGGTCTTTTTTGGTCGTAGACTGGTTAAATTAATGCGGTCGTCGCGTAGTCACATTTTGCAGAAGATTAAATCTATCACGAAGCGTTTAATACACATAAAACTCTGTTTGTCAGTATTATTGCAGACTTGTCCTGCAAGAGCCCCAAAAATATGTATTAGGCCTATTACCGTTGATTGGCGGATGTTTCCAAAACAGGACAAATTTTCCGCATTTATTATGTAGTTGACGCACAAGACAGCGATCGATGAACTTAATTATTGCAAACAAATGTAACCCTATACGATGCAGGTAAGTGAAGAGTGGAACAGAAAATACTCTTCTATAAGCTATAATCATTTAATATTAAATGGTAAAAATGTAATAGAAAAAAAATACAGGTTTCCGTTTGTATTTGAAAAGTAGCCTATACGTTTTTAAATTAATATTTTGCGAGCTACTTACCAGACAATAACAGGAGTATAAAGTGTAGAGCGAGCATGCTTATTCTCCTCTGTGAAATTCACTCATGAATGATCCGATCCTACTTCCTACTCTGCAGAACAGAGGGACTTTGTTATTTATATGCTACGTCTTCAGAGCATCACATCCTAACGCACTCCGGTTCCCTAAACATGTTTTCCCTTACTTTAAATAGAGGGGGAAAGGGTTCATACGGTTATATGGGATAGCCAGGGTAATGGTTATAATCCTACCAATGTGATCAGCAGCCTTATGTAATGCTTTTAAAAGCAGATTATATGTCTATACAAATACACTCGTGTTTTTAATTGTTCGGGGCAGAATATTCCATTAGAAATGGGCTTCCATACAAATGGCATTTCGATAATTGGTCTGTGTTTTTGTTCTTTTTTTTTCTTTTAAGGATAAAGCTCTTGATAAGTACACTTTATCACTACCTGGCAATAAAGTAGCCATGGTAATCGTTTTGATGACCAATGTATTCCCGGTGACGTCATTTTTAGCTATTCTTCCCAAACTGTTATTACTCGTGGGGTAACAAGTTTTAGGAAGACTTTAGAGGTGAAGGCATTCATTACTTTTAAAGCGAGATGCATCCTGTAAATGATCTACAATATTTAATGGAAACGCAAATGTAATTTATATTTATAATATTTTATATGGTCAACAAACAAAATGCGATATAACCCTATCACTGAATCAGATGAGCAACAGGTAAAGAAAAAGTGAATCCAAAAAATACAAACTTTTATGAAAATTTATATTTTAAAAATTATTAAAATATGGAAATCGGGCTATTTCGGTGCAACATCAGCAATGGGATCTCTAGTAATCAAATCACACGATTGACTTCAGCGTTATGCAAGCAGTGGTGAATGTTTTAGATCATGATAACCATTATTAGATACCCTCCAGGTGATAAATGCCTCCAGTGAGGTGCAGCATGGTGGACATTTTCCGTCTACAAGCATCAGTTCAGCGACCTGAAAGATCTAGCAGACAGCGGTAGGTAGACTCAGTAGAGGGCACTGTCTATTTTATCCAGCTGAAAAGCAGCATATTGTTGTCGAATTGAAATGCGGAAGAAGGGGGACGTCCTTAGCGTGCATATACCGAGAGACGGCGCAGAGTGAAGCATCTGAACTGCAGCGCCCTAGAAATACTCGAAGCTGGTTGCGGGATTATCGGTGAGTTTGCGGCCGGCGGCGATCGTATAGAGACTTTGCTGCCGGACTCAGTCTCCCATCTGTATGGTGTTTCTCTAGGCCGTCCCCGTCGGCTTTCCACCACAATCCTGGAAAAGGGCGCACAGTGTTGACTCTTATCCGCATAAATCTTTATAAATAAAGGTGATTAAACCGCGTTGAAGTTACATTAGCCCGCCATCAGAGCACATCAATGCGGTGGAGGCGCTCCGAGAACTACGGGCGCCCAGCGGTGGGAAACGTGGCTCCCCGATTTGGGTTTTGAACTTCAGTTAATCCGCGTTTAACCGTCGAATTACTGGTTGCTTAAATGTAGTTTTACAAATGTGTATCTAATCGTAAAGTTACAACTGTAGCCACATTGCTTTGTGAAGTTGTTTTTTAACGATTCTTTCAATAAATCCCTGTGTAATAGTTTGTTTGGCTCATATGCGATCGCGGAAGTAAAACGCAATATTTAACCATCACGACCTGCGTTTATATGTATATAAAACCTCCTAAGAAAGACAAAGAAAGTGGTTGGATGGGCCTTTCGGTGCCAAGTTTACGTTCTTTGCTACATTCCTGCCTACATTCTTACCTAATTTGTATTTTCTGAAATGTATAGATGGCTACTTTTTCATCGGCATAATAATTGTAATTCCACGTTAGCATTGATTACGTCAGTCAAAGAAATGCGGTGTGTTTTTCTGGATGCTCAACATTGCTTGGCTGTAAGAAATAGGAAAAGGTGGCCGGCTGCAGCAGAAATGGCGCTCAAGAGAATCGGAATGAGGGAAACCGATAACCGTGTAATAAAGAAGAGCATCCGATCCCAACTTAGGACTAACAAAATAAGCCTTGAAGTTACTAAACTCGTCTGTTTCTCCTTCCTAGCTTTGACTCGGCCCATGGAAAGATGTCTAGTGCGCATAAGGACCGAAAAAGCCGCTGGCAGGACATCCAGAAGGGCCTGGAGTTCATAGAGTGAGCTGATGGGGAGGGGGGGAGGAGGGTGTGGACTAGGATGTACCCAGTCTCGTTTCATGCTCGCACCAGTAAACCGAAACCTAAAATTTCCGGGTCATTTGTGTTTATTAACTGGAAATAACTAATTTGCCAAATTTATAGATTGCAGTACTAACAATACAGAAGCTATGGTTTAATATGTTTTGTATCGTATTTTGTTCAATAGATCTACCCTGCCCTTTCCCGGACCAGATGAACAGTATAATGTAAGTGTATGGATATAGCTTCTTCTTAACAGCTATATTAAGTGCTGGCATGTCGACTATGTTGATTATTGCTGTTTGTCTTTCCAGGAATTCATCCAAAACCTGGTAACGAATCTCTTTGAGGAAGGGAATGATGTTTATAGTGAGGGCGAGTGGATGAAATCTGTCGAGCACTACACAGAAGCTTTGAGCGTGGCGGACTACGCTGCCTCGGAGGACATCGTGATTCATACCGAAACTCTGGAGAAGCTGTATGCCAATCGAGCCGCTGCCTACCTCTGTACTGTAAGTCTGATTTGGGCCCATTTCCATGCTGATGCAATGAGATTGACAGCTGGTTTATCTGGCTTTTACGATATACAGCTGTGTAAAAAAACTTTTTTTTTTTTTTTTGCTTTACTCATCTCTCAATTTATGAGTGTACATCTGTGTGTGTTTTTTTGTTTTTCTTTTAAAGCAAACTGCAGCCTGATTCTTCTTTATTTCTCATTAATGAAGGGCTTCTTCAGTCCTGCTTCTAGGAGCCTTATACGAACTGTCCTAGCAGTGCATTCCACACCTGCACTTAATGTCTGCCGTTCCCTATGAGGGTCACTTGATGTCATCCTACTGATAAGTTAATGGTCCTCTCTGGGTTTAAAAAGTCATTTCTGCCCTCTACTTAGCTGGTTCTTGGTTGTTGCTAGTGTCTCCTGCTTCACCCTCGTTCTGTACTGCTGTCTTGGAAATGTTGAGCCTGGAAGCAGCCTGCCGTTCAGTGTAGCCTTCTGCCAGCAGAACCAGGAATAAACGGGGATTTTAAAAACGCAGGTTTGCTTAAAAATGTAGTGGTCTTAATTTTTTCCATTGCTGTATATTGCTCCAACATGAAATCTGAATAGTAGAATATTCTATCAGAGTTCATAATGCTTTGATGGAAAAGGAAGCAGTCGGTAACCATCAGATGTATTTGTCTCGTGAGTGTTCTTGAATCCATTGTGAATAATAGTACATACTAACAGTATTTAACCACACACAGGCAATCAAGATTAGAAAATAAGACATGTTTTTGTAATGTACAAAGTCACAGCTTATCAGAATTCAGTTATTCTAATATGAATAGATATGTATTTTAATCATTTCATCAGTAAATCCTATACCACCTCACAAAATAAATGTTTTCAACAAGAAATTGGAAGAAGGGATGCAATCAAAATTAGAGAACAGTTCATTTTATTTTGGTAGAAGCCTACAAATTAATTCTGTGATCTTTTTTTTTTGATGGTTACAGCTTTCAGAGATGAATAGAAAGCATAGAGGCCCTTGCTTACTGTGATTTGGCATATCAGTGCCGACAGAACATAGAGCAACATGAGAGGCTGGTTAGCTTGATTTTGTTGCACTCGTCTTCCAGTTTATTGCACAATTTGGTAACTAGTAGCTTTGTTTGCCATAATTTTGCCAGAGATTCATGTTAGGGTTCAAATCAGGACTGTCTACTGGTCATTTTTTTTCACGCGATGTTTTTCGGCTTTGAGAAATCTCTTCAGCCGTTTTGCAGTGTAGTGAGGGACGCTGACTGGGTGATGCTCTAGGGAAGGGACCGCAGGAGGTTATGATGCCCATTAGCATCCGCCTTGCCATGTAGCTATGAGGGGCCTGACCATGGGGCAGAGAACAGGCCTCACACTATGACACTAACCCCTCCCAACTTTTCTGGCTTCTTCACTTGTTTCCCGTGTGAATCAACTAAATTAAACTTGCTTTCGTCACTGAAATTTTACTTTGGGCCAGTTCTTCTCGGTCGACATGCCGTGCTTTTTAGCAAAGGGATAGTCTATCCTTTTATTGTTCTTGCTAATGAGCATCTTGGTCACTGCAGAGGGGGGTTTCAGTCTATATTATCCCATATGATGAGACCCTGTCAAGTTCTTGTCCTGCCCGGAACTAATTTGGCGAGCAATTCCAGCTGTTGAACTGATCCCCCGCGAGAGTCTCCATATCATCCTGTTCACTCGTGCTCCCACCAACCAGCCTTTTTTTGGACTTAAATTGCTTAGTTTTATTGTACTGCTTAAATATTTGAGAAATGAAGCTCTTGGAATGATTAACTCTTCTAGTGGCTGAGGGTCATCCTGTCAGCCATCATTTAAACAATGTGATACCACAGGGTTTGAGATGCCTTGGAGAGGCCCGCCATCTTGCAAAATGCCTACCAGTGTTGCCAAATATATTGGGGTTGCCAGATATTCCAAGATTTCCAGGTTCCTTTCAGGCTCAAAATTTCTATGACAGCAGTACACAAGAACAAAGGGAAGCAGGAGACACTAGGGGCAACCAAAAACCAGCCAATCAGAGGGATGCCCGTTAACTTATTTGACTTTTCCTCATGAATCTCAGGTCACATCAAGTGACCTTCAAAAGGAATGGAAAACATTAAGTGCAGGTGTGAAGTGCATGTCTAGGAGAGTTCGAATCAGGCTCCTAGAAACAGGGCTAAAGTCCCATAAAGCAAGGAAGAAGCCCTTCAGTAATGATAAGCAGGGAAGAGCCAGGCTAGAGTTTGCAAAAAATAATCATCAAAATAATTTTAATGCGCACCAATAAATTGGCAAATGAGTGAAACAAAAAAATTGTGCTGTGGTGTCTTTTTTTTTTCCCTCCAGAGCTGTATATTTTTATAAATGTATGACACATACACACATGCCTGTGTTTGTGTTTGTGTGTGTGTGTGTGTTTATGGAAACGCATATAAACAGTTTGTAAATTATTAAAAAAAATTTGCTGCATGACACATACTGGGAGAACTTTACTTTCTATGATTGACATCATTCAGAGCCAATGAAAGTTGAGTGGACACCTGTAAATCCCTCCCATTAGCTCCAGCTCTACTTCAAGCCAGAACACTACAAACTCGTGTGTCTACAGCACCTTTTTCCACATTCTGGCAGGGTCTCTCTCTGGCGCTTTTTTTAAATTATTATTTATTTTCCTTTGCTGTCTGGTCATAATACTAGTTTTCTATTATTGGTCTGTATTTGTTACTTGGATTGTCTGTTTGGATTTCCCCTACTGGGTAAGCCGTGCTTGCTGCTATTTTCGCACCCTAATCTGTATTCATTTTGTTTTCCTTAATTGTGTATCCATTCATTCATGACAGCATAATAAATCCCTAATTGTGTGATTTGGGTAGGACGTTTCAGGCATGTGGATTTAAACTTTACCGACACAAAAGCCAAATATGTGTAGGTAGCCAAAGTCGGCGATTTTGTTGGCCTTTGAGT